>JAECMU010056110.1:1293-13890 GCA_016106625.1 Dracogyra subfuscus | reverse complement strand
CATTGGGTAGGTGTATGGCCGCTACACCCTCTTTTCTCTTTCACTAACAATAACAACTAACCACTAATTTCTATTCTGTCCTGCACAGACAGCTCAGATAGCTGAGGTGTGTGCCCAAGACAGGCGTGTGCTATAACAGCTTGCTCTGAATGTGCACGTTAAACAAAAAAGTAAAAGTAAAAAAAAGTAACAGAAAAATGTAGCGGGTTTTCTCTCTATGACTGTGTCAAAATTACCATATGTTTGACATCCAATAGCCGATGATTAATAAATCAATATGCTCTAGTGGTGTCATTAAACAAAACACACACTTTTTTGTCTACCTTACCAGTACGGTATGCACACGTCCAATACGAGAGCGCCAATATGTGGCAAGTGTAACTAGAGGCATATTTAGGTATGGTGAAAGGGATCGAAACATTGAAATAATATTAATACATCCCTCTAAACAAAAAATACATGGATGCTCCATCTGTTGCCTTCAACTCTGTGCCAAAATATAATCTACGGAATTTTACACGAATTTAAGAATTATTTTTTATACACTGAGATCTTGTAAAAAACCCAACTCTATCATGTGAATTAATATAGGTTTTAACGTTATTTATTACAGATTTAAATGTCAATTCACAACCAGAGCATATTGATATATTAATCTTCGGCTATGGGATGTCAAACATTTGTAATTCTGACATATAGCCATAGAGAGAAAACGTGCTGCATTTTGCAAGGGATCTATTATATGGACCATCCCACAGACAGGATAGCACATACTACGGTCTTTGATGTACCAGTCGTGGTGCATTGGCTGGAGAGAGAAATAGCCCAATGGGCCCACCGACATGGATCGATCCCAAACCCACCGCACATTAAATTAGCGCTTTACTAGTGAGCTACGTCTCCCTTAGAGAGGCTACGCAGTACATTTTACTGTTAGTAGCCAGATGTATTTTATATGCACCACAACACACGGTCTTTGATACACCAGTCGTGGTGCACTAGCTGCAACAAGAAAAACATCAATGGGTCGATCCTAGACCAACTGCGTATCAGACTAGCGTATTACCACTGGACTACATCTCGCCCACGTAAGTTAAAACAATCAATGCAACAAAAAAAGGACAACAAAAACAAAAATTAATTTTAAAAATAAATTTGGTTTGTTTTTTTAAGAAATGAAAGGAAAGGAAAGGAAACCAAAGAAAAAAACCCCTGTTATAATGATTATTATCTCGCCTATACAAAAAATATGTATAAATATGTCTGGTTCGAGCATAATAAAAACGTGATGACATTTTAAATATATACACCGGCCTCGGTGGCGTCGTGATTATGCCATCGGTCAACAGGCTGGTAGGTACTGGGTTCGGATCCCAGTCGAGGCATAGAATTTTCAATCCAGATACCGACTCCAAACCCTGAGTGAGTGCTTCGCAAGGCTCATTGGGTAGGTGTAAACCACTTACACCGACCAGTGATCCATAACTTTTTCAACAAAGGCCATGGTTTGTGCTATCGTGTTTGCAGGAAACGCAAATAAAAGATCCCTTGCTGCTAATCGGAAAGAGTATCCCATGAAGTGGCGACAGCGGGTTTCCTCTCAAAATCTGTGTGGTCCTTAACCATATGAATGACGCCATATAACCATAAATAAAATGTGTTGAGTGCGTCGTTAAATAAAACATTTCTTTTTTTCTTTCTTAAATAAACACTTACGAGAACATCTATTCAGTTTGCACACGTCCCATATGTACTAGAACTTAACATTGAAGTGAAATTATTAAATACACTATCAGTTGACAGCGAAGACAAACACGTCTATTAAGAGGACATTCCTGAGTTTGCTGCAACTTTTAATATGTTGTCGACTAACAAAGCATTTTTAACGATTGTAATTACATATCAAATATTTTATTTCTGCATAAAATATTCGCAGCTGTATATTAAACGTGTTTATGATAGTTCTAATATTTTTACTAGGTTAAATATAATTTTATTTCCTAAAATATTATTTTTTCGTACGTACGAAATTATTTGAAGAGAGAATCCAATTTCGGCTTCTGACAAATATTAAGACAACCAGAAACACACTGAATAAACAGACACTGATATTCTAAACAAGAAAATATATTTGATATGCAAGTTTAATCGTAGAAATATTTTATTAGTCGGAAACATATTACAATGTAGCAAACTTAGGAATGTCCCTTTAAAACTGTATATTTTATGTGTTTGTGTTTGCATTAATAAATGATGCGACAGAATGATTTTTTTTTTAAACTTTAAAGGGACAGTTCTAAGGTTTCAACCACTGTAAAAAAGTTCCGACCAACAGAGCCTTTTTAATGACGTAAAATACAAATTAAATACATTTTCTTATTCAAAATATCAGTGTCTGTATTTACAAGGTGTTTGTTGTTGTCCAAATGCTTGTAGTAGCCTAAACAGGATTTTACCTCCCAATAATTTCGTACGTACGAAAAAATATATATCGCGAATTAAAATAACAACGGAGTGCTACAAACATTAGTATACGAACGCAAAAACATTCGATATGCAGACACTGGTATTCTAAACAAGAACCCCTGCGCGTGCTGTAACCTCATCGTGGTGCAGGGGTGTAACATTCTCTTAAAGAATGGCCAATACAGCACAACTTAAAGTTTAGAATAAAAGTCAGTATCCGTGTTATTTGTATTTGTCTTTACGCTGTGATATTGTCCGTGATATTTGTATTTGTATTTACACTTTTATTTGTATGTTGTATTTTTCGTGCTGGGGTGTCGTTAAACATTCATTCATTCATTCAAAACAAGAAAATGTATTTAGTATGAAATAGTAGTCACCAACAAGGTTCTGTTGTCGCAAACATCTTACAATCACTGCAAACTCAGGACAGTCCATTTGATATCTTCTACACAACATACAAGAGCACTAACCACTGCCTACCGGCCTCGGTGGCGTCGTGGTTAAGCTATCGGTCTACAGGATGGTAGGTACTGGATTCGGATCCCAGTCGAGGCATGGGATTTTTAATCCAGATACCCACTCCATACCCTGAGTGAGTGTTCCGCAAGGCTCAGTGGGTAGGTCTAAACCACTTGCACCGACCAGTGATCCATAACTGGTTCAACAAAGGCCATGGTTTGTACTATCCTACCTGTGGGAAGCGCAAATAAATGATACCGTGCTGCCTGTTGTACAAAGTAGTCTATGTGGCGACAGCGGGTTTCCTCCGAAAACAAAAAGTGTCAGAATGACCATATGTTTGACGTTCAATAGCCGATAATAAGATTTAAAAAAAACACCAAAAAAACCCCCAAACACCCAATGTGCTCTAATGGCGTCGTTAAATAAAGCAAACTTTACTTTAACCGCTGCCTATATCAGAATATCAATCGATTACTAAACAAAAATGACATATTGTCTTTGTGTGTTGACTAGGAATTGTGCTGTCCACGTTCAGTTGACTGTGACGTAACGAAGCGCTCTCTAGTGGTTTGTTTGATTGAATTTTGTTGTTTGTTCTGGAGGCTTTATTTTACTTTTTGTTTTGCTGTTTTTTGTTTTGATTTTCTGTTTGTTGTTATTTGTTTGTTGTTTTTTGCATTTACCTTTAAATAACTATTAAAGGGCAGGAACCAGTCAAATTGTTAGAGGGTGTTTGAGACGAAACTCGTTTGCGAAACGCAACCATTATACAAGTGAACTTAGCTAGTGCAGTATGAGACGTTTTATCTAAATTAAATTCGACTGCTTCTAAATTAGCCAACTCGATACGACCCAGAACACTCTAACACCTCGAATTAACTGGTTGGGAAGTGTCATGGACTAAACCAGATTAGGAAATCAATGAAGAAAAACGAAACAACGAATCAAACACTTATAAGGTTATTTGCAAGTATAGGAATTTTTGGATGTTTTTGTTATTTTTTAATACAGAATAATAGTACATGTAGAAGACTATATAAGTGGCGGTTAAATACAATTTTAACTTGTTTATAAACACACCAAATAACATATCATGTTTAAAGCGGCACTGTCTGGATTATGTTTATTATAGAAGCATATAGAACAGAAAATCCCATTACGTTTGGTGCATATAAGACGCCGCAGTCTGAATTGGTTTTACTACACTGGCTTTTCGAAGTTAAAAATAAACTCAGAATTTTGAAAGTAGGACACTTTTGGCGGGCCCCCACTGGGCTAAAAATAGTACGGTTCGGCTATTGTTGCGTTACAAAAACTGAGCAGTCAATTCCTAACAGACAATTACGATAGCAGCACTCATGTCGACGTTATAAACATTGGACTCGTACGCCTTTCGATTGCTACCTGTAATGCTAATTTTTATTATTCACTACAACTAAAAATGTTTAGAGTTTTAAAGAGTATCTTCATATAAAAACAATACAAAAACAAAATGACAACCAAGACTCATTTTCACAGTTTTATTGTTACTAATATCCGTATAAATACAACTTAACCATTTTATTAAGCACTTTTATAATATCTGAAGCATCACTTTAAAAATCCTTTTGTACTACGGAAATATAGGATATTCAACTGGTTTCGTATAAATTACATCACAACTCGCATTATAAAAGACGTAGGAGTCCGGGTTTAGAACGTCGCCATGCGTGTCTGATGCTAACGTAATTGGCTGCGAGGAATGACTGCTAGAATGCGTATGTATTACAAAATGGGGAACATTGTTCTAACTGGCTAGTAAGCATTTGACGATATGCATTAATGACGACAACTCGCGAGTGAATTAAAAGTGCAGTTATGCTTGTATTTGAACTTAGAACTTGACTGTATACGATTGAAACCAGACAATGCAGCTTTAATGTATGATTGTAATGAAGGTGTGTGTGTGTGGTGGGGGGGGGGGGGTTAGTGGGGAAAATGTAATATCTTAATCGGCTGGGAGTTTCTGGTTAAGGTTGTCTATTTGCATTTCAGTTTACTTTGGGGTGGGATTTAGCAGGGCGGCGTAAAGCGCTTGGCTTATACGCGGTTAGTTTAGGATCGATCCCCGTCACTGGGCCATTGGGATATTTCTCGTTCAAGCTAGTGCACCACGACTGGTATATCAAAGGTCGTGGAATGTGCTTTCCTGTTTGTGGGATGGTGCGTATAAAAGACCGTTTGCTACTTACGGAATTTTCTTCACAAGGTTTCCTTTCTAAGACTATATGTCAGAATTACCAAATGTTTAACCAAATGTTTAGCATCCAATAGCAGATTATTAATAACTTAATGTGCTCTAGAGGCGTCGTTAAACAGAACAAATTTTAACTTTTTTCTTGTTACTTTGGAAACCTTTACGTATCTGTTGTTTCATTGTTGCATCACCTGCTTTGAAAGATCCTGCAGCATCTAAAACAGACCACCCCATATCATTGTACTTAGCTATTAGAATCTTTGTCACTAAAATCGGAATATTTGTTACTGACCTAGAACGTGCTATATAAGGCACGTCTTGTTATAAGCAAAATGAGTTAATATTAAGTTACGTATTTGATTTACATCACGTATAATTCAACTATAGCGCTATGTTACTACGCGTTCTGTTTTCACTTTATTAAAAGACGCAAGTGATTGATATTAATAAGTAGCAGCCACAGATACAAAATTCTCAATATTACCGAGTGACGATCAAAACAATTTTATATATTGGTATTGATCGGTTCTGTTCAAAGTCGGCAACAATCTCTGGATCCTTTGCAGCACAGATCGTACTATACTCCATACACAAAGCATAAGTTAGAAGAATACCCTAAGTGTTCTGGTACTAATAACAAAAAGCAGATTCATACACCACTTCGTAAATATTATGACTCGAACTGATCAAAGTACATTATACATGTATGTGGCATGGAAATGGAAATGTGTGAAGCGAAAACAATAGAAAATAAATCACAAATATCACCCCCAAAAAGGGGGGAAATCACAAAAGAATCGAGGATAATTAAAGTTTGAAAAGAATCAAATCGCTTGGTTGAAACGAGACCATAACCCGATTTACTGTAACAATGAGAAACCCAAACTCCTTATTTGAGGAAAGATATTAAAATCAGCATTAATATAATACGTTTGAAGATATCATCCGCTCCATATTAGACTGAAGTTGAATTATTAGCATTTGAAATAATACCTGCAACAGGAACTGGAAACAAAACACGTTTTCAACAGCTACGTGACTATTAACACATCCCCATATACAGGCCTCCATACTCTACTTTTAAAGGGACATTCCTGAGTTTGCTGCAGTGTAAGATATTTCCGACTAATAACATATTTTACGTTTAAACATATATATTAAATATGTGTTTGGTTGTTGTTGTTGTTGTTGTTGTTGTTGTTGTTTAATAAAAAGCAACTAAAATTGTTTGCAGAAAATATATTTTACATATTATTACAATCGTTAAAAAATATGTTAGTCGATAACATCTTAGGAATGTTCCTTTAATGTATACCATTTACGTTTGGTGGATACGATTTCAGGATGTGGATGGACTCTCATGTTTTGCAAATGAGAGGACGCCAACAGGAAAACTTGGAGCAAAAACAAAAATCAATTTGTTCCAAGGGAAGACATTCTTTGTCTGGATGAGGAATTAATGTAACTGTTCTGAGTTGGCAACCACTGTTAAAATATATTCCGACTAATAGAATCTTTTCATCAGCTAAATACACATATTTATGTTTGTTTGTTTGTTTGTTTAGAATATCGGTATCTACTTTATCCAGCGTGTGTTTGATCGTCCTAATTGTTTAAAATATCGGTGTCTGTTTATCCAGCGTGTTTTTGATCGTCCTAATTGTTTACAGTATCGGTGTGTGCTTTACCCAGCGTGTTTTTCGTCGTCCTAATTGTTTACAGTATCGGTGTCTGCTTTATTCAGCGTGTTTTTGATCGTCCTAATTGTTTAGAATATCGGTGCCTGCTTTATCCAATGTGTTTTTGATCGTCCTAATTGTTTAGATTATCGGTGTCTGCTTTATCCAGCGTGTTTTTGATGGTCCTAATTGTTTACAATATCGGTGTCTGCTTTATCTAACGTGTTTTTGATCGTCATACTTGTTTACACTATCGGTGTGTGCTTTATTCAGCGTGTTTTTGGTCGTCCTAATTGTTTACAGCATCGGTGCCTGCTTTATCCAGCGTGGTTTTTTATTTATTTATCGTTCTAATTGTTTAGAATATCGGTGTCTGCTTTATCCAGCGTGTTGTTTTTATCGTCCTAGTTGTTTTCAGTATCGGTGTCTGCTTTATCCAACGTGTTTGTGATCGTCCTAACGTCTTTAGAATATCGGTGTTTGCTTTATCTAGCGTGTTTTGATCGTCCTCGTTGTTTACAATATCGGTGTCTGCTTTATCCAGTGTGTCTTTGATCGTCCTCATTATTTACAATATCGGTGTGTCCTTTATCCAGATTGTTTTTGATCGTCCTAATTGTTTAGAATATCGGTGTCTATTTATCCAGATTGTTTTTGATCGTCCTAGTTATTTACAATATCGGTGTCTGCTTTATCCAGCGTGTTTCTGATCGTCCTAATTGTTTACAATATCGGTGTCTGCTCTATCCAGCGTATTTCTGATCGTCCTAATTGTTTACAATATCGGTGTGTGCTTTATCCTGCGTGTATTTGGTCGTCGTAATTGTTTACAGCATCGGTATCTGCTTTATTCAGCCTGTTAGTGATCGTCCTAATTCTTTAGAATATATGTGCCTGCTTTATTCAATGTCTTTTTGATCGTCCTAATTGTTTCGAATATCGGTGTCTGCTTTATCCAGCGTGTTTTTTTTTATCGTCCTAGTTGTTTATAATATCGGTGTCTGCTTTACCCAGCGTGTTTCTGATCGTCCTAATTTCTTTAGAATATCGGTGTCTGCTTTATCCAGCGTGTTTTTGATCGTCCTAATTGTTTACAATATCGGTGTTTGCTTTATCCAGCGTGTTTTTGATCGTCCTAATTGTTTACAATATCGGTGTTTGCTTTATCCAGCGTGTTTTTGGTCGTCCTAATAGTTTACAATATCGGTGTCTGATTTATCCAGCGTGTTTTTGATCGTCCTAGTTATTTATAATATCGGTGTCTGATTTATCCAGCGTGTTTTTGATCGTCCTAATTGTTTACAATATCAGTGTCTGATTTATCCAGCGTGTTTCTGATCGTCCTAGTTGTTTATAATATCAGTGTCTGATTTATCCAGCGTGTTTTTGGTCGTCCTTATAGTTTACAATATCGGTGCCTGCATTATCCAGTGTCTTTGTGATCGTTCTAATTGTTTAGAATATCGGTGTCTGCTTTATCCAGCGAGTTTTTGATCGTCCTAATTGTTTATAATATCGGTGTCTGCTTTATCCGGCGTGTTTTTTTTTTTATCGTCCTAGTTGTTTACAATATCGGTGTTTGCTTTATCCATCGTGTTTTTTATCGTTCTAATGTTTTTAGAATAGCGTGTTTTACATCGTCCTGATACTTGTTGCACGTCAGTCCATTCAATTTATTGGGTAGCACAGATCGTACTATACTCCATACACAAAACAGAAGTTAGAAGAATACCCTAAGCGTACTGGTACTAATAACAAAAAGCAGATTCATACACCACTTCGTAAATATTATGACTCGAACTGATCAAAGTACATCATATGTGGCATGAAAAAGGAAATGCGTGAAGCTAAAAAAATCCAGTAAATTAGAAATCACAAAAAAGTCAGTAAATAAATCACAAAGAAATCGAGGATTTTGAAAGTTTGAAAAGAATCACATCTCTTGGTTGAAACGAGACCATAACCCGATTTACTGTAACAAAGAGAAACCCAAGCTCCTCATTTGAGGAAAGATATTAAAATCAGCATTAATATAATACGTTTGAAGATATCATCCGCTCCATATTAGACTGAAGTTGAATTATTAGCATTTGAAATAATACCTGCAACAGGAATTGGAAACAAAACACATTTTCAGCATCTACGTGACTACTAACACATCCCCTTACACAGTCCTCAATACTCTACTTTTAAAGGGACATTCATGAGTTTGCTGCATTATAAGATATTTCCGACTAATACAATATTTTTTACGATTAAACTTACATATTCTAAGGTCTGTGTTTTGTTTTGTTTTAGAATATCAGTCTCTATATTCAAAGTGTTTCTGGTCGTCTTATTATTTGTAAAAAGGCCAAAATGGATATTGGCTTCAAATAATGTTGTACCTACAGTGTGTTTTTGATCGTCGTAATTGTTTACAATATCGGTGTCTGCTTTATTAAAGCGTGTTTTTGATCGTCCTAATTCTTTTGAATATCGGTGCCTGCTTTCTCCAGCGAGTTTTTGATCGTCCTAATTGTTTAAAATATCGGTGTCTGCTTTATCTAGCGTGTTTATTTTTTATTTTATGGTCCTAGTTGTTTACAATATAGGTGTCTGCTTTATCCAGCGTGTTTTTGGTCATCCTAATTGTTTACAGTATCAGTGTCTGCTTTATTAAAGCGTGTTTTTGATCGTCCTAATTCTTTAGAATATCTGTGTCTGCTTTATCCAGCGTGGTTTTTTTTTTATCGTCCTAGTTGTTTACAATATAGGTGTCTGCTTTATCCAGCGTGTTTTTGGTCATCCTAATTGTTTACAGTATCAGTGTCTGCTTTATTAAAGCGTGTTTTTCATCGTCCTAATTCTTTAGAATATCGGTGCCTGCATTATCCAGCGTGTTTTTGATCGTTCTAATTGTTTAGAATATCGCTGTCTGCTTTATCCAGCGAGTTTGAGATTGTTCTAATTGTTTATATTATCTGTGTCTGGTTTATCCAGCGTGGTTTTGTTTTATCGTCCTAGTTGTTTACAATATTGGTGTCTGCTTTATCCAGCGTGTTTGTGATCGTCCTATTTTCTTTAGAATATCGGTCTTTGCTCGTCCTGATTATTTACAATATCGGTGTCTGCTTTATCCAGATTGTTTTTAACCGTCCTAATTGTTTAGAATATCTGTGTCTGCTTTATCCAGCGTGTTTTAGATCGTCCTAATTGTTTACAATATCAGTGCCTGCATTATCCAATGATTTTTGTAACGTCCTCATTCTGTAGAATATCGGTGTCTGCATTATCCAGTGTCTTTTTGATCGTTCTAATTGTTTAGAATATCGGTGTCTGCTTTCTCCAGCGAGATTTTGATCGTCCTAATTGTTTTAAATATCGTTGTCTGCTTTATCCAGCGTGGGTGTTTTTTTTATCGTCCTAGTTGTTTACAATATCGGTGTCTGCTTTATCCAGCGTGTTTGTGATCGTCCTAATTATTTTAGAATATCGGTATCTGCTTTATCCAGCGTGTTTTTCATAGTCCTGATACTTGTTGTACGTCAGTCCATTCAATTGATTGGGTAGCACAGATCGTACTAGACTCCATACACAAAACATAAGTTAGAAGAATACCCTAAGCGTTCTGGTACTAATAACAACAAGCAGATTCATACACCACTTCGTAAATATTATCACTCGAACTGATCAAAGTACATTATATGTGGCATGAAAAAGGAAATGCGTGAAGCTAAAAAAATCCAATAAAAAAAAATCACAAAAAAAGTCAGTAAATAAATCACAAAGAAATCGAGGATTTTGAAAGTTTAAAAAGAATCACATCTCTTGGTTGAAACGAGACCATAACCCGATTTACTGTAACAATGAGAAACACATGCTCCTCATTTGAGGAAAGATATTAAAATCAGCATTAATATAATACGTTTGAAGATATCATCCGCTCCATATTAGACTGAAGTTGAATTATTAGCATTTGAAATAATACCTGCAACAGGAACTGGAAACAAAACACGTTTTCAACAGCTACGTGACTACTAACACATCCCTTATACAGGCCTCCATACTCTACTTTTAAAGGGACATTCCTGAGTTTGCTGCATTATAAGATATTTCGGACAAATACAATATTTGTTTACGATTAAAGTTACATATTCTAAGGTCTGTGGTTTTTTTTTTTTTTTTTTTTTTTTTTTTTTTTTTTTTTTTTTTTTTTTTTAAAGAATATCAGTCTCTATATTCAAAGTGTTTCTGGTCGTCTTAATATTTGTAAAAAGGCCAAAATGGACTTTGTCTTCAAATAATGTTGTACCTACAGTGTGTTTTTGATCGTCCTAATTGTTTAGAATATCGGTGTCTGCTTTTTCCAGTGTGCTTTTGATCGTCCTGGTTATTTACAATATCGCTGCTTGTCTCGTCTGGAATTTCCCCAAATTTATTTTATTTTTCCCATGACATTGATATTTATTTTACAGGTCTGGGTTTTCATCGGCATTTTTCATCTCTGGCTACGCCCTAGAAACATACACACACACTTATACAAGCTTCAGTTCAATACAATCAAACAAACTGAACAGCTTACTAGACTTTTCTTTTCCTTTTTTTGTGAAGATCGGTGGTGGGGCGTTTCACGTTGTACTGAACGACCACATCGTGAACCAATCAAATAGTTCTCGAACGTTATCGTCGCTTGACGAAGGCGAAGTACTAAATTCCCAGCGTGCACAAGTATTCGGACAAAGCTCAACCCCAAATAATCTGCCGTAGACATCTGAATATGAACCCCATTTTGAATCTCCAGCACTGAGTACTGCATTACGTGGAATCATGATCTGTCAGTACGTTCCACGGGATATTCAGTATATTAGAGAGGATAGCCTTAAGAAGAAGAATCTTCACTATATAGTTTGTTTTATGATTAATTAATCATCGGCTATTGGATGTCAAACATTTGATAATCATGACTCGTAGTCATCAGAGAAACCCCGCTACATGTCCCCTAAAGCAGCAATGGATCTTTTATACGCACTATTCGACAGACAGGAAAGCACATACCACGGCCTTTGTCCAGTTGTGGTGCAAAAAATCCAATCACTGAGGTGGTTTGATCCTGCGATGCAAGCACTTCAAGCGAGTAATCGACTCATTGTACAGTGTTGTGGTTGTGAATGATAAAACAGCCGGTTTCGAACAATAGAAACTTATGATTCAGATAGTAATTCAAATTGTTCAGTCTATGCACAACAAATGTATCTTTCCATTTAAGACAGAATATATGTTTTAAATGTATATCCCGCCTAAACTTTCTGAATTTAATAATGACAAAGTTTACTATCAGTTGCAAATGATATGTAGTATTTCTGTTTGTATTCATTCTACTTGAATTATTCATCGATACAGTATCAAAAATATTCAATGAATAAAATGAATGCTGAATGAATAAATGAAGGAATGAAGTGAGGAAAGAACGAAAGAAGAAAGTTGTTTACGACTCCCTAGTGCAAAGGAAAATCAGATATTGGATGTCAAACAATGAATAACGTCTTCTGTCAAATAATGATCAATATTGTAGATTAAAAACAAAATACTAATGGATATGTAGAAACCAAAATATACTGAAAACAAAGAAATATGATCAATCCATTGAAGTTTTATTTGATTATATTTTCTGCATTTGCTATGTTCGGATATTCGAAAAGAAACAAAGGCATAGAGCATTCCAAATAATACTCAAAATAATAATAATAATTACAACAACAAAACAAATAC
>JAECMU010056105.1:0-11863 GCA_016106625.1 Dracogyra subfuscus | reverse complement strand
CAGAGAGAGAGAGAGAGAGATAGATAGATAGATAGATGTATGTTCCGTAAAGCAAGTTTGAAATTAGGATTAGCCAAATCGACCCCCGACCCCCAACCACCCCCACACACACACCCAGTTTAAATTATTACGGAAATACGTATGGTAAATATACACATCCAATCGACTAGAAGCGTATTGAGACATGGACGAAGTTCACTACCTTTCAACAAGTTGTTTTTTGGGATCCGTGCATGTTGTTCGTCGTCTTTTTAATTCATCGCGATGTTCTTTCAAAGTCAGAGCACCGTATTTGGACATATCTTTCGTATTTCTGGTAATAGGCGTAAGACTCTTAGTTCGTGTGTCATCACCAAGCGTTGACTTTACCTCGAAGCCTCATTGCAGGATGCTCCAGGGAATGGCTGAACAAAAGAATATCAGCCTACCCTACCCAACCCCCCCAAAAACCTGCTGCTGGTAATGTACTTGGTGACACGGAAAAGGAGGACAAACAACAAGGGGAGGCACCGCAGCAGCAATGAGGTCTAATTAACGAGCTACTCTCAATCTAATAAACTCCAAAACTATATTAGCTCTGTATCCTTTTTTCTTTCGGCCAACCGTTCACAAATTGCGCCAAATTCCTTCATACTGAAATGCGCACCTTTTCTCTTTGGCATACTTAATGCTCCATTCACAATTCCATAGCCCCACCACCACCAACCCCGCCTGCTACCGAACTTGATCGGACTGCTGATGCTCCCTTGCATCTGCCAGTGCAGGCGGTCCCTCCTACATCATCAAACCCCCCACCCCCTACCCCAAACTTTCTGTATGTTGTAGCGTAAGCTCTTTCGTCCAATACTATTGGACGAAAGAGCTTGCGCTACAACAGCGTGTTCTGAATGTGCACGTTAAATCCTATGACATGGCATGACAGGATGCTTTTAGTAGAGCCCATCATACTTCAGTAGGACCAGGTGAAATGCAACATCAGTTATTAAAACATTTACCCGAATCATCTTTGATGTTTCTTTTAAATAGTTTTAATATCTTGATTTCTTGTGACTTTCCTTCTGATTCCACGAAAGCAATTATTATTCTTATTTTCAAGCCTGGTAAGGATCCAACAAACACTACTAAGCCTATCGCTTTGACAAGTTGCATTTGCAAGACCATGGAACGAATTATCTGTTGCAGACTTGTCTGCTATCTTGAATCTTAACAAACTGCTTACTAATGTGTAATGTGGATTCAGATCTAGACGTAGCACGGTTGATCTTTTATCCATACTCAGCACTTGGTATCAGTGGGTTTTATTATTTCGGGAAAGCTTGCGATACCACGTGGAAGTATGGGATTTTAAACGACCTCCATGGCATGGGCCTCAGAGGTCGACTTCTTGTTTTTATTTCTCAATTTGTTAGTCCGGGTGGGGTCGACTTTGTCTGGCATTCAACCACAAGAGATGGGTGTGCCTCAAGGCAGCATCCTGTCTGTATCTTTATTTTCTGTGAAAATTAACAGCATCACCCAGTGTATAAAACGTGGTGCTTATTGCTCGTTATATGTCCATTATTCAATAATATAAGCAAACATGCCTAGCATTCGTGGTATCCTTGAGCCACCGTGGACTTTTTTTTTTTAATTATTATTATTTATTTATTAATTATCCCCAGAAACATAAGCAAGGACAAGGTTGGGGCCTTGAATAATTGCTGTACATGACATGGTATTATTGTATATACAATATATTATTATATAAACAATATATAACTAAAGCTATACACTCGTATATAAAGCACTTATTAAACAATATGTGCATGCATATGCATGTCCGTGTGAGAGAGGGGTGGGGGTGAGACACGGACATACAGACACGGACGTGTGGAGTAACAGGGATGACGCCGAATATAGAAGAAAGGGAACGGAAACGGCGCCAGCCGTATGCACACATGCATAGTATTCAATATTAAAATGAAACAGATAGTCTTAACATGATTTTGTAAAACGGGATATTAGCAATGCCAAAGCGTTACATAACTGAAGAGGAAATATTCGGGGGACTAGTAAGAAGAGTACTAGAAATAAAAACAAAGAGTGAGAGAAGGAGGAACCCAAAAAATATAAAATAATAACACCCCACCTTTCTTGAAAGATAAATAAGATCGATGTGAGCTTAAAAAGAAAAGAAATTAAAAAAAATCGAGATACGTTTTCCGAACTGCCGATATTCTGCAAAAAAGTATGTTTATTAGCTTATTCGTATATTTTGTTATTAATAAGTTTATACATGAATGTATACAATTTGTTTGAAGAACTGCTGCCAAGGTTCTCACTGATCATCAAAATCTTTATATAGGCAATTTTTATAAAATATATTTTTTTCAATCTGTATTTTATCAATAATGAATCCTAGCATTGCGTTTTTATTTAATTTGATCTTTTGTAATTTCGTTTTATATACATACATACATACATACATACATACATACATACATACATATATATATATATATATACTTAATATTAATAACCAATTAATAAAACAATGTTTTTAGGTTATGATACCAAATAAAACCATGTTTTTATCAAATTGAAAGTGTTCACCTATTTTTAATGCCCATTCTTCTTTTGCTTTCCACAGGACTATAACTTTAGAGCACTCATAAAATAAGTGTTTCTGGCATAAGATGGCAAAATCGCAAATATTATAATGAATTTTTTATTTTATTTTTTATTTAGAAATATATTTGTAGCTGTTATCCTGTGTAAAATTTTATACTGAAACCATAATAAAAATGGTTTTTTAATAGTTTTGAATGGTAGAGCATAATATTTTCCCCATATTTGTAAAGTAAAGTCAAACCCCAATACTGAATATCTTTTTTGGGACGTAGAAATTATTGTAGTGCGATTTAATATAGCGTATATTTGCTTACTTAGGTTTGTATCTTTTAAAAATAGTTTTATTTAAAACGGAAGAATCGGGTTGCAGTGTTAAAACTTTGGTTGCTTGATTTTGTTGTTTTACAAATATATAATTTAATGGCTCTGATTAAAGAAGCATATTCTAAAAATTTGGATTGTATTTAATATTTTGTTATGAAAGTATTGTAATTCATTAATGTCCCATTTTCGTCTATTAGATCTTGAATAAATATTATGCTTCTTTGCAAATACTTCATATAAATAAAAGGTTTTCCGGTTGTTGTTGTTTTTTTAGGTTTTTTTTTAATTTTGCTATTGTACCAAATGTGTATGCTTATTACATCTTCATTATTAGCAGGCGTTTCTTTCTGCCACCGTGGAATTGCCCAGCTGCATTTTCGTTCTCTTTTCATACAGTTTTGTAATCGAATATAAACTGAAGAACAAATAATAAACTAGCACTGTTTGTCTAATATCTCAATGGTGAACACAGATTTTACCAGTCTCTTCCTGGTAATTGTAAATCATTAGTGTTAAGTGTCACATCGGCAATATGTTCAATACTTGTTCAAATAAACAGACAACTCAGCTTTAAAAAACCGTGATAATCATGAACCAATAATCACGTAATTATCTTTACGTGGCGTTAAGTGCTTCTTGATTTGTTTTCTTAATGGAAAACAAACGAACAACATCCTCGCAACATATTCAGCATTTAATTATTAGATACTACGCCTGAGCGGTATACTCTTTGTCGGAGGGTATAGTATTAATCTATTATGGATGTCTACTGCTTACGGTTATATAAAGAAACGAAAACAGTTCATTTCATCAATACATTAATACGTCTACACGCTGCATAACTGATTCTTTCTACAAGAAAACTATTCAGTAAAATGGCAACTCCCAGCTATATCAACATAATGGAATATAAAATTGCAGAGGCTTTGTGGAAATACATGTCGCCATGTCTGATGGCAGTTGGTCTGGTGGGTAACATCTTAGTATTTGTGGTCTTGTCCAAATCATCGATGAGTGAAACAACAACTTCTTTGTATCTGAGATTCTTGGCTGTGTTTGACAGTCTCATTCTGTGTACGGGATTGATGCGAAATTGGATCATTCATCTGTTTGACTATGACATACGGGTATATAGCCCTGCTCTTTGTAAGATTCACGCGTGGGCAACCTACTGGACAACTTACTGTTCTGGATGGCTGCTGGTGTCGGTCACTTTGGAGAGATGTTTCTCCGTGTGGTTTCCTCACAAGGTAAAGATGGTGTGTACCAAACGAAAGAGTTATCTTATCATTATTATCATCCTTTTTGTTTTGGCGACGCTGAGCGGCCACTACTTTTACGGACGCGGCGATTATTTTGAGACGATAGACAATGATACAACCGTTTATCCCTGTGACAATATCTACGACGGTTATTATGAATTTGAAAAATTCGTTTGGCCTTGGATGGATTTTTGTATATATGGCCTTTTCCCGTCGACCATTCTTACAATATGTAATATTTCTATCATATACAAAGTCGTCTCCAGCAGTCGCCATATTCTTCAGAACGATTCCTCCGGTGGAAATAACATCCAGAGCAGATCGATGTCATCAAGAAGAAATCAGGCATCATCTCTAACCGCCATGTTGCTCATCACTAGCTTTACCTATGTCGTCTGCACGGCGCCACTTTGTATCTATATCATATATACAAATACGCGTGACTTTGATAAATATGACAGACCTCAAGAGTGGGCAGATGACGAACTTGTGTGGTTGGTGGTAAACATGTTGCAGTACTCAAACAACTGTATAAATTTTATTTTATATTGTGTTAGTGGAAAACGATTTCGTGACCACCTATGTGCTCTGTGTTCTCGACGGGCACGACGTCATCCTGAGATATACAACGTACGAGTTTGCAGCGCAGACAACTACACAAGAAGCAGCAATGCTGATTCTTAGTTTTAATACTCCAGGGTTTCTGTTCGGATACCTATCTTTGACACCCAATGGACGATGTTTTGTTTGTGCTTGGATGTCGTTAAATATTCATTCATTCACTATTGTCCGTCCTATCCTCCTACACAAATGTGGGTTTTTTTTTTTTTTTTTTGTGGTGGTTTTTTGAGGTTTTGCTTTGTAAATAATTTCAGTTTGGTTTGGCGTAAACAAAAAGAAGAAAAAAGAAGATAAGTAAAAAGTGTTTTAGCTACCATAAAGATATACTATTTGCAATTTAGAAAACATATCAGAAATAACTAACTTGTATTAAAAATTCCATAGTACGAAAAAAAAGGCATTCCCCGTAGCACGGACTGTACTCTATAAAATAGTTTGTTATCGGGGGGAACATGTTGACCTTGCTTTCATGGCCAGGAATCAAATTTCATCAAAACTACGCAATATCTGGACTCTAAGCTCTCCCTATAAGTAGTAATAAACCAAATAACTTTTGATAGAGAAGCGAACACCACAAATGCTGTGATTGGTTGTAAGTGTGAGTGTGTTGGTTGTAAAATAATAATAGTTTCATTTGTGTAAAAACAAATATGCAACTTTATTTCATCTAGTACCCATGTGTCAAGTAGCCTTGTGCTTGAAACATGTATGGGGTACCTGTAAAAAAAAAGTCCAAAACTTTTGTGCTAAACCAGGGTAGTCATAGACGCTACCCGTTATCTCAAAACCGAGCAGCTTAACCCCCAAATTTCTCTGGTTCGCTTGAAGTGTGAGGGGTGGTAGTATTTATATCCGTGACGTTTATGTTGCTTGATACGTTGCAGGTAGGAGTTCTAGCCACATATGTTACTATTGTCGTGTGTGGGATTTGATTTGGTGGTATACACCCTATAGCACATATTCAGTGCATAATAAAAAAAAATATTCATTTTATTTAATTAAATTATACTGGTTGATTAATTAGCCATCACTGGATCATGCAAGTTCACGATGACCTTGACCTTGACAATAATTTCTGTACATGGCTCTGAATGGAGCTTGAATCAAAGTTAGCACTGAGGAAAAGTTGGTTTGACAGTAAGGTTGTTAAACATACATTTAGATCTCCAGATCAATTTGTTTTCTTAATAATCACTTAGTTAGCTCTTATGAAGTGCATTTTGAGTTTATACTAGATTCAGAACCAATGTTTTTCAGATTTGATTATCTGCCTTGGATTATGTTGATAATTTATTTTGTTATTAAAGCTGTATTATCTAATGTTACTAGCTTAATAAAATGCTGGATTACAGATTGTAGGAATACATCCAATATACATATTGTATTCATCTGGATTAGAAAATAATGCAAGAAAATAAATGTTCGGATAATTTTGTCATTTAAAAATAGCTTTTTTCAGTAATTAATCGAAAATAAATGTGTGAAAGATGCATGATAATTCCGGATATCACAACTATTAAAACCTCCAACTACAGTAGGCTATAAATAAATTATAGTCAGGAATATTGGTGGCTGGCAATGGTTTTTATGATTCATTATGAAAATCAGCATGGCCGATGGATTTGAAATTCCCACACCTGGTAACTTGAAGACACTCACACCCAGCATACAGGATTTTCTCCCAACACTAATGTTCAGGAAATTAAGTCATTAACAGTCATGTTGGTGTTTCCTTCCTCAGACAGTGCATTATTTTAATACTGATTTTCCTTTGATGTGCCTGTCAAAGTCTTCATAATCTAGGGGTCAATTAAGTGTGTGTGTTTTAATGAAATTCTTTAAAGGGTGGAGGTACTCTGACTATCTTTGTTGTCTCTACATATATACCTGAGTACACACACCCAACTGAAAGTAAATATCTTCAGGACTTTTATTTTAAAACATTTTGTTGTTTAATATGACATATTGCATTTGTACAATATTGTGTGCAATATATATGCCTTTTGAGGTGTACATTATACATGTATTAGGTTGCACTGTAGAAACAACAGTTTCAGTGAGGTTGTCAGTTTATGTCAGAATACACCAGACACTGGTTGTCATAAAGACACATAGCTGGACACTTTTTGAAAAATGTATCTTATCAATATAGGTAGTACTAAACCAAATAACTTCCGGCTGGGTCAAAGTTCGAGGTGCACCCGACTTTTGATAGAGAAGCAAACACCACAAGTCCTGTGATTGGTTATAAATGTGAGTGCGTTGGTTGTAAAAAATAATAGTTTCATCTGAGTAAAAAAATAAATATGCAATTATATTTCATCTAGTACCAATGTGTCAAGTAGCCTTGTGCTTGAAACATGTATTGGGTACCTGTACAAAACAGTACTCAAATTTTGTGCGAAACTAGGGTTTTCATAGACGCTACCCCTTATCTCAGAACCGAGCAGCTTGACCCCCAATTTTCTCTGGTTCACTTGAAGTGTGAGGGGTGGTATTATTTATATCCGTGGCGTTTATGTTGCTTGATACGCTGCAGGTAGGAGTTTTAGCCACATGTGTTACTATTGTCGTCTATGGGATTTGATTTGGTGGTATACACCCTATATCTGCGATCCGTAGCCCGTTTTACCACTCTTGATTAGATTATCGTATTCATAAATCTGAACGACAAAACCCCTGCCGCAATAAAAAGGGTACATTTGCACAGGTTATAGTCAAAGGCACGTGATTCTGGATTCTGCTCATTCTACATCATTTTGGTGTTCAATGAAAAACTGGATATGTATTTGATGAATTAAAATTTTGATAATATAACTTGGAAGGGACAGCTCGAGTTGGGTAGGTGTCTTGGCGTTCATGCTAGTGGGCTGAGAGTGGGTGGGTGTTGTAGTGTAGTGTGCACTGTGGGGCTATAGAGCGTTTGTCAACGAGGTTCTCATCTGTGAATATTATCATAGTCATGATTGTTTTATTGTTTCAATGTTTCTATCTCTGTCGCACTTTTATCTTCTCTAGAATTGTCATTGGATCACGTCAAAGCTTTCAGTAATGGTACTTATTTAACTACTTAAAACATCAATTTGTATTGACCCCACACTTGCCACGATTCGTTGATCTCTCTGGTAAAATATATGATGTCGGTTGATATTGGTGTTTATCGGGCAAGAGTGGGGCTCTATAATTATAATGCAAGGAGTAAGCATGTATATGTGTTGTTATTTCTGGGGTTCGAGGGGTATAACTATTATTTTATTCTTATTATTGATTTCTGGAAATGTTCACCTCAACCCAGGGCCTGCAGTTACACAGAATGTAGCACATACATCCATTGTTCACATTAACGTATGTGGTCTAGAAGCAAAGCTTGACTTAGTTGAAACGGAATTGTGTTATTACGATGTTATTGCCATATCCGAAACTCACTTAAATCCCAATATCCCAAATGATAAGATTCTCATTAAAGGCTACAAGGAACCAAATCGTAAGGACAGATTAACTAACAACTGGGGTGGTGTAGCAGTTTATGTAAAAAATAATATAATTTCGAAACATCGCACAGATATGGACATTCGTGGTTTGGAAGCTATTTGGGTAGAAATAAATAATGCAAATAATAAACTCTTAATAGGAACTTTCTACCGAGCCCCTTCCTGTGGAGTAGATTCATGGAACTTAATCGAAGAATCATTTTATTGTGGTTTAGATGATAGAATTGAAACGGTTATCATGGTTGGAGATTTTAGTGCAAATGTTCTAGAACGAAATAACCAAAGAATTGATCATCTGTGCAACCGCTTCCAACTGTCTCCACTGATAAATAAGCCAACCAGGATTACTGAAACTTCCAAAAGCACTCTTGATCTAATTTTTGTTTCTTCTTCTCGATATGTGACAAATGTTGATGTACTCACTCCGTTTTGTAGCGATCATTCGCCAGTCTTTGTTAAATTTGGTACTAAAGAAAATAAAAGACAAAAATCTTTCCATAGAACGATTTTGGATTACTCAAAATTTTAATGCTGATGTCCTTGGTTTAAAAACATTCTTTAATAATTTTGACTGGGACAATATTTTTATTATACAAGAATGTATTGATACTATAGTAGAAGATTTTTCAGCATTGATTCTAAGTGTAGCAAAACGATATATTCCCTCTAAAGATGTAATAATACGTCCTAATGATAAATATTTTATGAACGGGCATATTAGAAAACTAATTAGGCAAAGACACAGACTGCACAACAAAGCTAAACATACGAACATACCTGAAGATTGGGAAAATTTTAAGAAGTCGCGTAACTTGGTTATATCTGAAGTACGAAAAGCAAAACTAGATTACTTTAAAAAAACTAGATAATAAAATAAATAATTCGGTTACTCTAGGTGAGAAAGACTGGTGGAAGTTGGTAAATACATACTTAAAAGGACGCTGCGCCACTAGTTCTACTGCTACACCACTGTTAGTTAATGATCTTGTAGTAAATAACCCAACAGATATTGCTAATGCCTTTAATGACTTCTTTATTACGCAGTCAACTCTTGACCACCTTCCTGCCGAGGTCCCGGACATTGATGCCTTATCAAACGTAACCCTGGATCACATTGAATTTAACACAAAAGAGGTAGAAGATATCTTAAAGTCATTAAATCCGGCAAAATCTACTGGTACAGATCTCATTAGCAATACGTTATTAAAAATGTTAGCTTCTGAACTTTCCTACCCACTAACTCTACTTTTCAATCTTTCTATACAACGCTCATATTTCCCCTCTAATTGGAAACTAGCCAATGTTATACCTATCCATAAAAAAGGTTCTGTCCACGATATTAGTAACTATAGACTGATATCAGTTCTAAGTAACTTATCAAAAGTGTTTGAGAAATGTATTTTTAAACATGTGTTCAATTTCTTAAAAGATAATAGTTGTATAACCAAATTTCAATCAGGATTTATACCAGGGGACTCGACAGTTAATCAACTTCTTGACCTGTACAATTTTATTTGCCAGGCGTTGGACGAGAGCAAGGAGGTTAGAGATGTTTTCTGTGATATTAGTAAAGCCTTTGACAGAGTTTGGCATAAAGGTTTGGTAACAAAATTAAAATCTATAGGAATTTCGGGCAACCTCTTATATTGGTTCGAAAATTATTTGTCCCACCGAAAACAACGAGTAGTTATTGAAGGGAAATTTTTAAGTACTAAAATCATTCCTGCTGGCGTGCCCCAAGGTTCAGTTCTTGGTCCAATGCTATTCTTAATATATATATCAACGATATAGTAAATGGAATAGACTCAAACATACGACTCTTCGCTGACGACACTTCTTTATTCACAAAAGTGGATGACCCACAGGCCGCCAGTAATCTTTTAAATTCTGATCTAAAACGTATTAATAACTGGGCCAAAAGGTGGCTTGTTAAATTTAGTCCTGCTAAAACTAAAACACTCACTTTCACGCGGAAGTCGTCTCCTCTGATTAAACCCACTTTGTATCTTAGCAATAAGGAAATTATAGAAGTTAATTTTCATAAACATTTGGGACTGGTTTTCCAAAGGTCTGGTGAATGGCAACTTCACGTGCAAACTGTTATTGATAAAACATCTAAAATGACCAGTTGTCTTCGGTCGCTTAAATATAGGTTATCTAGGAAATCGTTGGAAAAAATGTACAACACATTTATACTTCCTCTTTTTGACTATGCTGATGTAATTTGGGACAACTGTACATTGTATCTATCTCAGCAGCTTGAAAAAATTCAATTAGATGCTCTACGCACCATTTGTGGTGCTGTTCGTGGAACATCTCATCAGTCATTATACGAGGAAACTGGTTTTGTACCTCTATCAGAGAGAAGAAAATGCCACAAATTATGTATGATGTATCGACTCTGTAAAAGTATGACTCCGGCTTACCTATCCCAAAAATTACCCAAAACAGTATCGGAATATTCTTAAATTATGGAACAAACTACCAATAAATATTAAAAATTCCTTATCCATAAGTTGCTTTAAAAAACACTTATATGCAAACAAAACTAAAACTCCACTTTACTTTTACACGTGTGAGAGAAGACCAGAGATATTACACTGTCGTCTTCGTCTAAATATTAGCGACCTAAATGGCTACAAATTTACACGTTTTATATCGGATACTCCAATCTGTGTCTGTGGCCAACTGAAGAGCTACGCCTCAGTCTAGGAGTATGACATAATGTCTAGTTGGCCACGCCGCAGGAAGTGTTAATTCTTAAGAAACGTCAAATTGCTAAGTTAATGGTAAACTATCCACCATTTCTAATATCCACTAAAATAACTACACCAACACTAATTAGATTATGATTATTTATTTATGACATATGTATAGAATAATATCACAATCAAGTATAATTTAATTATACTAAGTTATTATCAACATCAACAACTACAATAAATTGCTAATAACATACACTGTGGGTAGTTACGCAAATAGGGCCAAAGGTTTTTAGCTCAGGTTAAAATCACATGGATACCCTACTATACCTATATAACCATGAGATATGTTTATATAATAAACAGAACAACTACAATAAATTGTAAATAACATACACAGTGGGTAGTTACGCTAATAGGGCCAAAGGTTTTTAGCTGAGGTTAAAATCACATGGATACCCTACTATACCTATATAACCAAGAGATTAATATAATTTAAACCTACTATAACTTATGATAAAACATTTTGGAGGTTATCTTACAGGAGTTTCGATTGCACATCGGGATTCAAAATAAGACACAATTATATTATTACATTGTCAACAAATACCAGTCAAACGCAAGAACTAAAAGTATCTTACCATATCCCGCTGTGTATATCCCTCCGCTCCAACACATATCACAAAGAAAAATAAATATTCATCCGTTCCAACACGTGTTACAAAGAAAAATTATATCCAACTCCAGAGGGGGGGATACCCCATCGAAATAATCTACATGCTTTTTGGGCACTTCAACAAATGTACTGATCTCCCTGAAAACTGGGTGCCAACCATTAAATACCCGAGCCAAA
>JAECMU010056075.1:0-12455 GCA_016106625.1 Dracogyra subfuscus | reverse complement strand
AGTCTGTCTGTCTGTATTTCTGTTCTAAAGGTGCGTAATCAGTTTGTGTTAGACCTCTACCTGTTGACTGGGTGTAAGTCAAACAGTCTGTCTGTCTGTGTTTCTGTTCTAAAGGTCTGTAATCAGTTTGTGTTAGACCTCTACCTGTTGACTGGGTGAAAGTCAAACAGTCTGTTTTTCTGTATTTCTGTTCTAAAGGTCTGTAATCAGTTTGTGTTAGATCTCTACCTGTTGACTGGGTGTAAGTCCTTGCGTCTGTATTGGTTGCTTTATGAGAAGATTTGGTCGCTGTGGAAGAGTCTGGAGTTGTCCTGTGCCTCCTTTGTCTCTGTGGGAATAGAAACAAAACATGGTTAACAAATTACTAGATAAAGATATCACAAGATTCCACCACCCCAAAACATCTTGTTTTTTACATAAACAGTGCTCATGCATCCCTTCAACCCACCTCACCAATCCCCCCTCCAAAAAACCCCAACAACAACGCCCCCAATAAAAAACCCAACGAACACCCCACCCCAGCCAAAAACATTCAATTTGCTGTATTTTGACTCCAGGTTGGAATGCAGGATTTTTTTGGGTCCAATGTTAAAAGTACACATAAAAGATCCTTTAGTATTATTCATAGAGTAGTCTGTATAGTGGCAGCCAGCTTAATATCTTTCTCTCTCTGTCTCTCTCTCTCTGTCTCTCTCTCTCTCTCTCTCCCCCTAACCTAATTCCCTCCCTCTATCCCTCCCTAATTCCCCCACCTCTGTCTTTAAAAATTATTTAAAAAAATTATTTCATTACAACTGACATTCATTTAGCTTTGTCACAGTCACAGAGAGGAAACCCGCTAAATTTGTTCATTAATAGCAAAGGATCTTTTATATGCATCATCCCACAGACAGAATAGCACATATCATGGCCTTTGATTTTTGTTTGTTTGTTTGTTTGTTTAACGACGCACTCAACACATTATAATTACGGTTATATCGGCGTTTGGACATATGGTTATGTCGAAAAAAACCAGAGTGGTTAGCTGACGGGGATCGATCCTAGACCGACCGCGCATCAGGCGGGCACTGTACCACTGGGCTATGCTGCCCGCTCATGGCCTTTGATATACCAGTCGTGGTGCACTGGCTGAAACAAGAAATATCCCAATGGGCCCACTGACGGGGATCAATTCTAGACCAACCATGCATCAAGCGTGTGCTTTACCACTGTACTGGGCTACGTCCTGCCCCTCAGCATAAACAAACAAACAACACCCACAGACTGAATGCCGTTCTAAGAATATGAGTCGGGAAAACATCAATTTTACATATCAATCAGCAGACAGGGAGGGGTTAAGATCAATGTTGGCCCAGTACTTTTCACTCACTGCCCATGTTTTGTTTTGTTCACTTACTTGCCATAATATGCTGCCTTGGGCTGCCTACGGAGGTCAATGGTTGTTTCCAAGCTGGAGAGCTCACCACCATATTTTGGGTCAGAGAGTGGAAGCATCATAACACTGTTGTTGATTTGATGTACAACCTCTTCCGTCTTTCTCTGCGAACAAAATGTATTCATTACATACTATATTATTATTAAATATGGGGTGGGAGGAAACACAGTGATAGAAATAAGCAAAAGCAATTTTACCAGTCCACCAGACAAATACATCAAAAAATCTATTTGTCTGCCAATATTTTCACTTGTCGAAAGAAATGGATTGTTTTATTTAAGTACCAGGATGATGTTTGCGATTACTCAAAATGAAACTATATGGAATTTTTTTACTTTTGAGGCACACTTTGCTTGTCCGAATAGATTTTCACTTGTTGGAACAAACGGAAAAGTGCTTATTTCGAACACTGGTACAGGATGGACTGACTTTTGTTTCTGATGGGTGCCAGTGTCACCACATCCCTTTGTAGGCCCTACATTTAATCTTGATGCAAAACATTATATCCCTACATTGAAGAAACTGTGCATCATATTCTCCCATCTTTGCCAGTTTAATTTACCATCTTTATTTTGCAATGATATAAACAACTTGCTTACATTATTATGTAGGTTATATAGAGGATTAGTCATGAGTATTTTTTAATATGGAAAATATCAACTGAGTCTATGTCAATCAGTATTTCTCAAGGCTCTACCGAAACAAATACCGATTAACTAGAAGAGGTTGATATTTTACATATTAAAAAACACGAGTAGTGAATTCTATTTATCCTATAACACTTCTAAAATAACATTTTAGTTACTTTTTTTTTGTAAATCACAGTACTAAAGTCACTGCAATCGATAATATAACATCATCACAATTATCACAGATTAGTTTGACGTCACACATTTTAAACAAATCTTTGAAAATGTGACCCTCGGGTACACGGGTCTTGGTTTGTAAGCAAATGACTCATCCATAGCAACAAATTACCTAGAGACCTTTGCATACCATTATTAACCGGGTTAATAAAGTAAATTATCACATGGGTTTATGACAAGGATAAGTTATTGGATAAAAATAAATATCATTCAAGTATCTCCAATTATTTTGAGGAATGTAATTTTCCCTCCTTCAACATTCTGAGGAATGCAATTTTTTTTTAAACATAAACAAAATGTTTGTCATTTTATAGAACTGATTTGCCCACCAGACCGGATTATCCAGCTTTTGCACGGTGCTAGAAAAATCTATCTTACCCACGGGTGCTAGATAAATCTATCTTTAATCTTACCCACGGGTATAGACGATTTCTACATACGCGGTTATGAGGCTACTTATAACTGGAGACAAACCGTTCACTTGACTTGTATGTTTTCTCTCTCACCAAAATGCCATTTCATGTTGCATACTGTTCATTATAAAAAAATATGTAAATCAACTTTTCCGCCTCGTGTAACACGCTCGAAGACCAACACATTGACTGCGAAAGCCTGTGGCGATGTAAACAACATCAAGTGACGTCACAGCTAATATTTTTCATAACTTTGTTGAAATATTTATTTGTGAAGCTGCCAATTCATGTTGTATTATTTTTATTTTTATAATCCTCCAAAAGGTTATGTTAATGAAATTAAAAATTTGAACTTAATCGTGAAATTATTATTATTATATTTTGTCCAATGGGACTACTTTTTAGCATGTACGGTTAAAGGAGTCTGTAGACTCAATGTTTACATTCGGCCAAGAATGGCAATATAAAAGTAACAAATAGGCATATTTTTTGCTTTAGTTACTAAGTGGGCAAGAAAAAGAAGCAATCATCGTTGTCAGGCGGGACCAAATGTTTTGTAAGGGCCTTGGTAAACCTTGGCCCTCTCAAACCATTTGGTCCCTTGGGTTGGAATTCCCTTATCTATACCTGACAACGGTGATAGATTATATTATGTAAACTGAGTGCGAGTGTGTTCTGTATTCTGATTGGTTAATTACATTCTTTTTCCAGGATCAAATGAAAATAACACCCAGAAAGCTAATGGCGTCATTAGAAAGTGATGTCATTAGCAACTGGAACAGGCCAAGTTGATGGTTCAAGGGTATACAGGTGAGATTGTAGCCACATATATTTTTCAAGAAATATCAAACACACAGTTAGTTTCACAGAAAAACAAGTCAGTTTACAATGGACATAACCATATGGAGTTTTTAGATTTGTGTGTGTTATTATCTATTTGATGCCAGCAAATGTTTCATTTTTAACCTCAGGCTAACACCGTCAGTCAAAAATGACATTTGCTGGATCAAATAGACAACAACATGCAAATCTAAAAACTATATATGGTTATCTCCTAATTTAATGCATTTAATTAATCTATGAGGAGTGATTTTCAAATCATCTTTATTTTGATCACTGTTAAGATGGTTTGCTTTTGTTTTAAATTAAAAGTAAAGCCAGATTGTGTGAGACAAATACCTGCAGACCCTGTTCAGTTCTGGCCAAGGCGTTCTCCAGATCCGCCACACTGATGACCTGACCATCGGACTTCGCCAGCAGATGATCACGCAGTTCTCGCAATTCATCCTGGACCTGGAACACAATATGGTAGAGTGATGACAACTGTAAGGTGCAATTTCCGATAACAAACACAATTATTGAGATATGTAGTGCCTAAGAGTGTAATTTGTTATCAAAAATTAAACAATACAGGCAGCAAAAACCTAATGATGAACTTTATTAATTACGATAGTTGTATTGGTTTGTGACATGTAGTACAAAATCAACAATGTTAATTAATTACTAAAATGATGTCCACATGAAAAGCATGATTAACTATAGAACTATGCTGTTTTATTTTTTAATTATTATACCAAGTGCTATCAAACTTGGTAAAAGAAACTAAATTCCATGTTCATTATTTATTTAACTGTTTCAGGCACTACATGTTGCTTGTATTTTTCATTATACACACATATACAGTGAAACCCTTCTACATGACATCCGTGGAACCAAATAAAATGTCCAGTTACCCGAGGTGTCCGGTATCAGGGGTTGGCATTGAGGTGAAAGCCTTACATTGTATTGTGTCATTTCCTTCCACTAGCATTGTTTTGGTTACAGCCTTATATGGATCTTGTTTTTAGGAAGATATATCCAACAGATAATGTTCTAATAATATATATATAAAGAATCTTTAACTCAATAGATTTTATCACTTGCTTGGGTATGCTTCAGAACATTTTAATAATTTATGTTTGTCTGCAAGTGATAGTTCAAAACTACTACTTTTAGCTGATGCTCTGTGTAAAAAAATCAAGGTGGTAATGAATGTTACCGACATTGCAAACATGGCAAAACCAACATTATTTTTGCTTACTTTTTATTTTGCTAAATAAAAGTTTTTAAAAGAAAAACAAATTCAAACAATATGTAGACAGTGGATTAAATTTGATCTTAAGTTGAAGCATACCATGAGACATATTTGTAAATACAAAAATAATTCATAGTGACAACTCAGGTGGTCTTTCTACAGACACTGTCGGTCAAACCAGTTTTTGTGAGAAAACAAATGACACAAAACACAAACTTGGAGTTCAGGGAAGTGGTCAAGCCAAGAGCTTTGGGTTGAAATTCTAACACACATTGCTAAATGTGTAACATACCCTTTATTATATTAGTTGGTAATATTGTCAGCTATAGGCTACACTTTCTGAATTACTTCTAGTGCAGGATGCACAATAAGTCTATACTTTTCTTAATGTGCAGGGTGAGTTACTTCTCTTTATATTTATTTTGTTAATAATGACACACATATTTCAATGGGGATTTAGTGAGTACAGTAGGCTATACATTTTTGGCGTGTGTGGTCATTTGCTGCACTATTTTGGTAGAGAAACAGTTCAAACATTGTGCCACAAGTTTTGAATACCAGCTATATATAGGGTAATGTAACCATTTTATTACTTAGAAAGAACTACATTTTCTGTCCATTCAGACTACATTTCTTCATTCTGTTAAACACCAATTGTCACTTTAATTTAATTAATTAAATGGTGTTAACAGTATGTTTTTGACCTGGCTATATCACAAGATTACCAAATTAATATTGCTAAAAGTACCAACAGTGTGTTATTCTAGTGACTTTTGAAACCAGTGACACTGTGTACACCACAGTTATCTCCAAACAATAACGTCAGATATATTATAGTAACGTTATGTATGTAACTATAGCATTTGTATTACGGGTTTCTGTTTGGGGGTACCTGTGGTGTACACTAACTACAAATATTGAAATGATTTTAATTACAATTCACGAAATCAAGTTATACACGGAAACACAGTCAATATCATAAATAACACACTTTCACCAATATCTTTCCAACTTCTTCGGGGCGAGAATCTAATTCAGTCATGACTGGTATTTCAGAGTTACCTAATTGTTCGAATAAAACTTTATTGCATGTCAAATTGCATTAAAAACAAAGATTATATTCATAATTTAGCAAAACTTTGCAACTTCCTTGCTCCTGGTATCTCGGCAACAGCTGAAACACCTCATAATGATGACGTAGTACACATCAACAGACAAATATGGCTGCGCCCAGTGTTTTGTTTGCGTCTAGCACTGAAGATTTCAATCCAGATGAATTTGTAAAGCGTAAGAAAATGAAATATTGACTGTTTGATAAAATATTTATTTGAAAACCTTTTCTCTTTATGTCATGGCTATGCCTCGTTTATAACGCCCCGATGACCTACCTGTGACTTCAAACTACCAAAATATCTAACCTGTTCCACCGATGTGACCACGCCCACGCGGGAACAATAAAATAAATAAATAAAATTAAATATATATGCCTGCTCCCTCACCCTAACCCTCTACAAGAAGAAACCCGACAGCACCCCTTTTCAATATTGTTCCATTAGCAGCAAGGAATCTTTTATATGCACTTTCAGGAAAGCCTACCACACTGTACACAAGAACCACAGCCTTTGACCAGTTGTGGTACACTGGTTGGAACAAGACAAAACCCAATCAGTTGAATAAATCCACAAAAGGGGTTCGATCTTGCGACACAAGCATCTGAGGCCAGCACTCAACTGACTTGAGCTAAATCCCGTCATCTGAAATCTACTATCTAGCATGGATAAACGTCTCAGGCACGATATTTATTATTGTGATGTTTATTGCTGTGCCGTAACAGTCCAATAAATGTCAAAATGTTAAAAAACAGACTGTAGATGTTTACCTTGGTGAATTATCATCGGCCATAAATATTTTTATCAATGTCGCCTGTTTCAGTGGGCAGAATTCTTTGTGGTACAGGTATACTACCGTATAGCTTACAGCAGAATGTATGGCTTGATGTGCTCATGCAGAACGATTCCCCATTGTTGAAAAACCGCTCGCTCACTTGAGGTGCCTGCTCCCTCACCCTAACCCTCTAAAGGAAAAAACCTGACAGCATCCCTTTCAGTAATGTTCCATTAGCAGCAAGGCATCTTTTATATGCATTTTCCCACAGACAGAAAAACACGTAACACAGCCTTTGACCTGTTGTGGTGCACTAGTTGGGATGGGAAAAAACACAATCAGTTGAATGGATCGACAGAGAGCATTGCTCTTCTAACAAATTCCAGTATAGCATTTTATTGCTCAACATTGCTTAAATTATAACCAAGCACTTTTACAGATAGAACCTTCGAAAACCAACTTTAAATTTATTTATTTTTAAAATACACATATGTGGTTATATAAGTTATAAATAATTATTTCTAAAAATTGTAAAATACAAAATAGTGTCATTGACAACCATTGTTCATTAACAAAAATTTTTGGAACATGCATATACATCATTACATGTATATAACAATTTTGATGTCTTGCAATTGAATTATTGTATTCATGTAAACTTGTTGAAAAAAGAAGATTATATATGATAAATATATATATACAGATTCCCTGAAAGCTAGATGTTTTATTATTAAAATATACATGTATTTAACTTAAATTTTAAGGACCATATATTTTTGGTATCTCTGATTCAAAGAGAGATTTGCCATTTCACAGGATTCATGTGCCTTCATGCAGTAACCAGATAGCAGTACAGTTAATGACAAAAAAATTGTTTTAATGCACTTTTCTTTCAAATTACTCTTACAAAATCATGAAGAAATATGCTCTTTAAATGTATGAGTTAAGTTGAGTCTAATTTTTACAAATATTTCTATGAACATGACAGACATTTGTTTTCTTCCCCCATGCAAAAGTCCAGTTTTAAAACATTTTCCTCTTTAGAGCTCTAACCGACCTCGGTGGTGTCGTGGTTAGGCCATCGGTCTACAAGCTGGTAGGTACTGGGTTCAGATCCCAGTCGAGGCATGGAATTTTTAATCCAGATACTGACTCCAAACCCTGAGTGAGTGTTCCGCAAGACTCAATGGGTAGGTGTAAACCACTTACACCGAATAGTGATCCATAACTGGTTCAACAAAGGCCATGGTTTGTGCTATACTGCCTGCGGGAAGTGCAAATAAAAGATCCCTTGCTGTTAATCGACATAAGAGTAGCCCATGAAGTGGCGACACCAGGTTTCCTCTCAAAATCTGTCCTTAACCATATGTCTGACGCCATATAACCGTAAATAAAATGTGTTGAGTGTGTAGTTAAATAAAACATTTCTTTCTTTCTTTCTTTAGAGCTCTACATTCTATTTAGTACTGATATTTAAACAGGGACAGTGAAATTCAAGTTTGGAAAGGCTCTGGTTTTGGAAGGTTTCACTGTAATTGTTAATAACCATGATTTTGAGTTGACAAATGACATTTTGTTTTTATATGAACAGAAATTCTCAATGTACCAGAACTTCCACCTTCCTGCTGTGTTACGGAAAATGTATGTGCTTACAACTGGCACATCGACACCAAGTACTACACCACAGATGTTCATCTGTGTACAACACACGAGAGAACAATTGGTGACCAGACATTTGCAGAAGCAGTGGAAGCTTTCGTTATTCATTTTGATCCAAAACAGGTGCTCAGTTATTACAGGATTTCTGCCAGAGGGTAAAATTGGTATGGTGCTATACTCAAAGTTTTAGGCAGATATTATTTTTTTAAAGTTAACTTTTGACATAATGAATTACTCTTATTATTAGGACTACTGTATGATTTTCTAACCCTAAACGTAACCCATTTTGGTTGCATTCAATTCCATAGCACCATATTCAAAATTTTCTTCCTGGTAGAAACTGGTTAATACTTAATATACTTCACATGTTAACATGTATGAATTCCTCAATAAGGTGTTCATTTAATGTATTGGTATGTCATAAAAATATAACAGTTAAACGTTTGCTCTGTTTAATGGCAACATTAGAACACATTGATTTATTAATCATCAGCTATTGGATGTCAAACATTTGGTAAAGTTGTCATAATTTGTTTTTTTTAATGTAAATTAAATGTTAATAATTTAATTATTTTTGTGTGTGTTTGAACAGGTAGAAAGTTTCAAGTTGGTTAAAGCATGGCTGCCGTACCTTGAAGAGATTGATCCAGAGATTCAAATACTTGTCTGTGAAAACTGTTCCCATGACGACAGTGAGTTATTTATTCACTAGTTTGTATAATGTATATTTTTGTTTTTGTTGCTTGACATCAAAAGCAAATAATTATTTATAAATATTTGACATAACTGGTCAAGAACTTAAACAAATCATTGATATTTTGTTTAATTCACCAAATTTAAATTTGTTTGTTTCGCTTAAAATTAATTTGACATTTTATACAAACACCTGGGCAAAGGAAGGAAGGAAATGTTCTGTTTAACTCAACACATTTTATTTACAGTTATATGGCGTCGGACATATGATTAAGGACCACAAATATATTGAGAGAGGAAACCAGCTGTCCCCACTTCACTTAGCAGCAAGGGTTCTTTTATATTCACCATCCCACAGACAGGATAGCACATACCACAGCTTTTGATATACCAGTCATGATATACATCTCGAAGTCTTGATATTATTTCTTTTGACGAATATAAATGTGTTACTATGAAAAACAACTTTTCACCTTTTAATATAAATGTGGTACAGCTGCAGTAACAAAAACAAAACTACAAAATAACAATGTCACTTCTAAAATATTTGCAGATTGAAATATATTTAATTAACAATTTTTGCATTAAAATATTTAAAATTTTCAGCTGTGAGTCGATTAACAGCTCAAACTTGGTGTATTGAAAACAGCTTTGAGCTGGTGGAGTTGTCTCCCTTAGATGATGATGACGACGATGATGTTGGTAAGTATAACATAATTTATCCTATAACTTACCCATGATATCCATGTCATAAACCCATGTGATAATTTACTTTATCATATAATATCTGACATTTTCAGTGCAATCAAAGTATGTGATATTTTTCAGATCACATACTTTAAGAATATGATAACTTTGCAAATTAGATGTAAATTAGTCGAGGTCTCAGCACTAGGTTTATTGACATTTAAGCAAACGTACTTAATTGATACTCCATGATTGACGTATACATTCATAATCATCAAATAAAAACATTTCAATGGCAATATTTGACACTGAAAGCTGTCCAGTGTTCAGAAAACAAAAAACGTTAGGCATAACTTTATTAATTTGATGTAAGGACATTCAAAATGACGTCATTCGAGTTTGATGTCATTTCCATTCAAAAATACACCGCGCCACATATTCTTACGTCATTTGAATATATCTAGTAATGGCGGACTGGAATTAAAGTTGTGTACAGTTTACAAAAACACGTTGTATTAAGCTTGAGCTTATATGATAAAGAGATTATTACCCTCGTGTATTTCGGTATCGTCAGTATCATATATTAGGAATAAAAGTAATGTATTATGCTCACCAGAGGCTCGCATAATACAATTTTTATTCCTAATATATGATATTGACGATACCAAAAAACACTCTGGTAATAACCTCTATTTATTAACCCAGTTAATAATGGTATGCAAATTTGCAGGATCTCTAGGTAATGTGTTTCTGTGGATGGGTCATTTGCTTACAAGTCAACAAGACCCGTGTACCTGAGCGTAATGTTTTCATAGATTTTTTTTAAATGTGTGATGTCAAACTAATCTGTGCTAATCATGATGATGTTACATTATCGATGGCGGCAACTTTAGTACTGTGATTTACTAAAAAAAATAATTACAATGCTATTTCAGAAGTGATAAACAGAATTCGCTACTCGTGGTTTTTAATATGTAAAATATCAACCTCGTCTAGTTAATCGGTGTCTCAGCAGAGCCTCGAAAAATACCGATTAACATAGACTCTGGTTGATATTTTCCACATTAAAAAATACTCGTGACAAATCCTCTGTATAGTCAACAAAATGGACATTTTTTTCCGCTGAAAGTCAACTCCAGTTATTAGCAGTTGTGAAAAGTTGATGTTGTAATATTTTGGAACTAATCCGATTTCAAAAACAAAATCACACAACAGGCGAGATGTAGCTCAGTGGTAAAACATTCGCTTGGTGTGCGGTTGGTCTGGGTTCTATCCCCGTTGGTGGGTCTATTGGGCTATTTCTCACTCCAGCCAGTGCACTACAACTGGTGTATCAAAGGCGGTGGTATGTTTTATCCTGTCTGTGGGATGGTACATATAAAAGATCCCTTAAGTGGCCTAGCCTGGGTGGGGGGACATGGAAATTAGGGTGATCATTGGTGTACTCAGTATCATTGTTTAATTGGCTGCCAGGTGTCCCCCCACCCCCCAATACAAACTCCTGCCTACACCACTGGATCCCTTGCTGCTAACTGAAAAGAGTAGACCATGAAGTAGTGACAGCCGGTTTCCTCTCTCAATATCTATGTGGCCTTATCATATGTCTAATGCCATATAACCGTAAATAAAATGTGTTGAGTGCATTGTTGACATTAAAAAATATAAACTGACTAACATAGGTCACATGTCACAATATCGGATCATGTTTTTACTTTGGCACCAGACTACAGGCTACATCAACGTATGTTGCACCATTTGCAGTGACCAGTCAAGCTTTGTCAATTCTCGGCTACATTCATTTCAGTACAGCAAGAAAATACTTAGTATTACATTTATTTTAACATAATGACACATTAAGTATCAATCACTTACTAATATCACATTTTTTTAATGAAAACATATTACTCTTTTGCTTAAATTTTATTACCGGAAGTAGCAGTATTTTATATTGAAATATTACAATTTGAACCAAGCATATAATGCAGAACATTTCTGAATGAACCAATAAATATTCACTTTGCCTATTTTTATTAAACTCTTCCCGTTTCTCCTGGGATAATTTAAAAAAGTAATTGCATATGAAATAGTCTGACTATGAACATTGTCCATATTTATTCACATATTATAGCTAAATACTGGTTTAATTTTAGAAGATGATTTCACAGAAACAACAGGAATAAAGAGAATAATACAAGCTCTGCATTCACATTCCTGGCCAAACCTGAAACTAAAAGGTAACTACAATGTGTCAGACATGCTATATTGGTATACTAAGTATTTCATTTACAGGTACTACATATATCTCAAAGCGGGCAGCATAGCCCAGTGGTACAGTGCCTGCCTGATGTGCGGTGGGTCTAGGATCGATCCCAGTCAGCTAACCACTGGGGTTTTTTCTCGACATAACCATATGTCCGATGCCGATATAACTGTAATTAAAATGTGTTGAGAGCATCGTTAAACAAAAAAACTCACAAAAAAACAAAAACGTATATCTCAAAGTTGCATTATGGCAGCTTCCTACCAAATTTTTTTTTACCTTTTGCTTTTAAATGTAAGTCAACTCCAGTTATTATACCTTCACCTATATTATGAGTATATTCCCATAAAAATGGCATTGTAACTACATGTATATTATAACTATATTATATAAAAATAAAAATAAAATATATATATAAATTTAGTTAAAATTTATGATTTCAGAAAAGCCTGATATTTGTAGTCCTTACTTCAAGCAGTTAATG
>JAECMU010056055.1:1671-12925 GCA_016106625.1 Dracogyra subfuscus | reverse complement strand
GTACTGGGTAAGCGACGAGTGGTGCGTACTGCACGCTCGAACGCACGCCGCGTTGTTGTGACCGCGAAGGCGTTTACCACATAAATAATAGTTAAAATGAACAAGACAACAAGAAGTCACTTTAAAGACGGGTTGTTATTGCATTTAAAACCACAGAATTATATACATGAATTATTATGCAGATATCAACCAAAGTTATGAACTACGAATACTATTATCACTAAAATATGAAAAAATATGCAAACCTATAGTTAACCAGTGATGTCAATTCTAAGTATCACAGTTAAGAATATATATTTATTTAAACAGCCAAAAGACTAGGCAGTCGCCCATTATCCCTTAAATGTTCTCAGTGACTGACTAACAACACCAGGAGACTAGTCAATCGCCCATTATCTCAAGATGCTCTCAATGAACAAGTAGTTAAGAGTTATACAATATGCCAGAAACTATAATATTACATATATAGTTATAGGTACAGTTACAGATATTTATTTAAACAACCAAAAGACTAGGCAATCGCCTATTATCAATTGAGTGTTCTCAGTGACTGACTAACAACACCAGGAGACTAGACAATCGTCCATTATCTCAAGATGCTCTCAATGAACAGTTAGTTAAGAGTTATTCAATACACCAGAAACTATAATATATATATATAGTTATAAGTACAGTTACAGATATTTATTTAAACAACCAAAAGACTAGGCAATCGCCTATTATCAATTGAGTGTTCTCAGTGACTGACTAACAACACCAGGAGACTAGACAATCGTCCATTATCTCAAGATGCTCTCAATGAACAATTAATTATTTATAATAAATTTAATAACCAAGAAAGTATATAATTATTGAGTTGGATCCCAAAACTTTACTTTAAAAGTAATTTAAATTAGACAATCTATTAATTTCGAAAGTTTGCAAAGGAAGCTAAAGACAATCGTCTATTTACCTCTCAGTGCTTTCCAAAATACCAGAAGAACGTTATAACTGTGAAGTTTAGGTCGATCAGCTGATTGCTGTCAAAAATTCGGATCCAACTGTTTACAACTGACGTGACAGTTCTATTTATACCCCAACATTGACGTCAATGGTATTTTTTGAATCTCTAGTATGACGTCAAATATACTCTCAGGAAAAACACAATAGGGTCTTACTATACACAACTGATATACAAATCAGCAAAAATCTAAACGTATATTTCTAATATCAATGTTATTTATAATCCATAACGTTAATAAAAACAACAACATCGTTTTCCCAGGTTAAGCGATAACATTACGGTTCTGGTTTATTAACCAACAGTGCTTTACAGCAAACCGGAAATAGTTCGTCTCGTGCATTTCCGCTCGCAAAGCAGACGACATTTACCAAGAAATACTTAAGTTTTTATGCAATAACTCAAATAGGAATATTCAGTAAAGTATTTACTGAACTATAATGACATATTATTTAATCACGAACATTGGCCTGTCCATCTACACGTTATTTACTTCAAATCATGGAAGAAATAAAAAGGTAGACATCAAGTTTCAACATAGCTGACCACGATGAAACATTGAAATTTAATTTTAAAAGATTGTGCTCGGTGAAACAATTAATTTCACAACAAACATCTAACTTGATCTGTAACAGAACGTGATAAAGCTATTTACAAATTTAGTGATTTCCCTAGAAATTTGGCAAGGTATGGTAGACCAAACATTTTGGGGGCATTTTCACAATTTTTGGGGCACTTGAATTTCTTTAAAAATACACAAAAATCAATTGAATTAAACATTAATGTAATTTATGTGCTTGCTATACACAATTTCAGGTCAGTATCACAGTCAGATCAAGAACTTACTCGGGAAAGTTGCCAACCACACGGCTGACATATTGTTTCTGAACCTTCCTCTGAACAATCTGATCCTCCAACTCTCGCGTCTTCTTACGAGATTTTCCCATGATGAGCACACCCGACGTCAGACGGTCCAAACGGTAGATGTCTGAAATATTGATGTTAACAGAGGGGGAAACCTTCAAAGATGCATACTGTGTGAAAGACTGGTCCAATAAAACAAAGATGGTAGAAAGTTGGAAAGAACACATTTTTATCATTAAAATGACAATAAAACAAACACATTTTTATTATTATTATTCATCAAAGTTGTAATACATTCAAGAACAAAAAAGTACATAATATTGCATGATGGGGTGTTATATTTCTACTGTGCACAAATATATCGTTACATAAGCTGTGAAAGGTTTTAAGGGTCAAATCACAATTATAAGTCGTGGTTGGGAGTGTTTTCGATCAGGATTTTATTACAGTAACCAATTTGTTGCCTCCGTGTATAACCAGACTCTCATCGTTTGGAAAGTATTTCTAGATTTCAAAAGTCGGCAAATACACAGCAATATACAATATATATTGTACTGTACACAAAAAGTGTAATGTATATAAATGCAAGACAAACCTGTTATACAAAATATATTTTTATAAAATAGACCTAGAATGACCATATAATTATGGTTTATTATAACTCAACCCACCATACTGGCAGTGGATGATTGATAGACATTTAAGTTTATTAATATTACATTACAAAATATTCTTAAGGTGATTTTTTTCAAAATTTTAAAAGATATATGTACAATAACTTTTAATTGTTACCAAACAGCCAACACAGTATGCGGGGGACAGATCCAGGATGTACCTTACAAGGGGATGCAACACAATCGGAGTCATGTGAGGCTGTCAGTTTTAATTCTATCATTTATTGGAAGCGAGTCAAGATCATTTTAATAAACTGAAAGAAATGTTTTATTTAACGACGCTCTCAACACATTTTATTTACAGTTATATGGTGTCAGACATATGGTTAAGGACCACACAGATTTTGAGAGGAAACCTGCTGTCGCCACTTCATGGGCTACTCTTATGTCATCCATCTTTTTTTTGTGCTTCCCACAGGCAGGATAGCACAAACCATGGCCTTTGTTGAACCAGTTATGGATCACTGGTCGGTGCAAGTGGTTTACACCTACCCATTGAGCCTTGCGGTTCACTCACTCAGGGTTTGGAGTTAGTATCTGGATTAAAAATCCCATGCCTCGACTGCGATCCGAACCCAGTACCTACCAGCCTGTTGACCGATGGCCTAACCATGATGCCACTGAGGCCGGTTTTTATTTTCACCAAGGCAATAATAAAAAAGGAGACTTTTTTTTTAACGACACACTCAATACAGTTTAATTAGTTATATGGCATTGGACACATGGTTAAGGACCACACAGATCAGGAGAGAGAAAACCTACTACCACTACACCAGGAGCTATTCTTTTTTTATACCATCCATCAAGCGAGAGCTTTACGACTTGTCTATGTCCCACCCACCAAAGCAATAAATATTAATTTTCACATATTCTAGCTTGTTTATTTGTTTTCCTCTTACTTGTCAAGTTGGCACAGCCAAGTTCTTTCCCCAGTATGAAGACTATCGAGTTGTGACGGTACTGACCACACGGGTGACATGGAATTGACGATGGCTTGTTAATTACGAGGATGTCATCGTCATGTGCTATCACTTCAATAGGTGTAGCCAGTACAGGGTTCTCGTGTCTACAGAGAATAAATACAAACATCTCTAGTGTTTTCCCTAGAAATTTGGTAAGGCATGGTAGACAAAACATTTTGAGGGCATTTTCACCATTTTCTGAGCACTTTTGTTTTGTATTAAAGACAAAATAAAATAAAAATGAAATAAACATAAATGTAATTAATGTTTTTGCTTTTATAAATGAATGGCCAAATAATTTAAATATATAACATATTTTAATTAATTAATAAAAATTTTTTTAGTGTTACATAAAGGCAAGTTTAGAATTAACTATCGAAAAAGGCTTGTTTAATGTTAGGGGGCAGCATGGTGTTGGTTAAAGCAAGATGGTGCTAGACTATTGAGGCATGGTGCTGCACCATGCTAAAACAAGCTAGGGAAAACACTAATCTAAAGAAATTCAAGGTTGAAAAGAAATCCAAGTCAAAGCTGTAATCTTGCATCAGCACATTATAATATTAGTTATTAATTCAAAATAAAAACGCATCTATAATTTGAAAAAAACCTTGTATGTCATCGCTATCAATAGTTATTATTAAATACCTTCATATACAATACTGCTGTCATGTTTTTAATACACTACAACAGACAACTAAAAAACAGTAGTAAATAGATTTCAGTCCATTAAAAAAAAATGTTGATCCTATATTTTTTTTATTTACTTTAAAAAAAAACAAACAAAAAACTTCAATGCTACATTACCATGGCCCCCAATTTCAATTTGAAGTTCAACAAAGAGGGAACAATTTTTTTTATTTTAGTAAATATTTGAAAATTAATTTCATTGATATTTACAAGGAAAAAAACCTCTCATCCATAAAAATACCTAGCATGGAATTTACAGACCACTTCCAACGTGGATTTGAACTTTACTTTTAAAACTTTTAAGGGTTTTTTTTCTTTTTATGATTTTAAAAATTACTTGCACATACATACCTGTGTACTTTATTAGCAATTAAGTCATTGTTTTTGAGTTTGTAGTCAGTTGCTACAGTCTGACCATTCACTGTCACCGTTCCATTCTCAATAGCCTTTTTCTGAAATGTTAACAAAATAATATATATTTAGTTTGTTGTTCCACTGAAAAACAAGCACTATGAGAGTACTGCTGAAGCAATACATGATCACTACCAAACCCAACAACTGTAGCACAATAGCTCAAGACCTTCTGGAAGAAAAAGCAGGCAGCATAGCCCAGTGGTACAGTGCCCGCCTGATGCGCGGTCGGTCTAGGATCGATCCCCATCAGCTAACCACTGGGTTTTTTCTCTCGACATAACCATATGTCCGACGCCGATATAACCGTAATTATAATGTGTTGAGTGCGTCATTAAACAAAACAAAACAAATTCTGGAAGAAAAAGTCCCAAAAACAAATTTTAACATCTCCTAAGTTCAAGGGCCATAACTCAGTCAAAAATGGGTAAATCGCCATGAAAATCAAAAATGATATGAAACAGTATATTATAAAGCAATACACAAAATTCCAGGCCTTCTAAACAAAAACATCTGGAAAACTATATGTGAGACGGACGGACTGACGGACAGAATGACGGAGATGAAACCTATAGTCCCCTCTGGCTGGACTGGTAGGCGACATAGATATACATGTATTTACACCATGATATACTAAATCTGTTAAAACTGAGACACTATTTTTTTAAAATCCAATTTTAAACCAGAGTGCATTAAGCATAGCAGAAAAGTTATACACAAAAGGTAACAGCACTTATTCAAACAACTCTATACATTCCTAATAATCTCAGTAATTATGTTTTAAGTTTGAACTCAACATCTGCTATTATAACATGTTAATTTATAGATGTCTATTCTTAAGCAAAATACTGGCTTTCTCTAAATCACCCAACAATTTTTGGTAGGCATTAATTCTGTACCCATTTAAAAAGTATTGCTTGAAAAAATTAAGAACTATTACAGTACACAAAAAAAGAATTTATAAAAAAAACAACATGAGTGGGTGCAATATAAACATTGCTAGTTTTAATACCACTAACACACTTACGTAATCTTGCTCTGAGTTTGCCCGGAACTCTGTCGCCAATACATCAAGGATAGTTCTATTTTGCCATCGGAATTTAGCGTACGTTGTAAATGTGTAATAGTATGGATACACCTTCCTCAATCCTGTAATGAATACATTCAAACTGCTATTAAACGCTGAACAAAAAATAGCCATGTACAATACTGATTAAATTTTTAGACTCCACAGGTTTAATTCACAAAGGCATCTTAGGCTCTGCTAGACACCAAAACATCATCTTTACAAGTCTTCTAGTATTGCACTGCAAGATCGCAAAGTTGAGAGAGTTTAGTAAATTAGACCTCTGAGCTATCTCCACATACACAAAAATTTTAAATCTACATTCCAGTATTATAACAATATTACTCAGTGTAAAATATAAACACATCAACGGACTGATGTCAGTTTGTAACATACACTATTAAAACAGATATCAGAAAAAGCAGTGTGCACATTTTTAGTAATACTTGGAACCATGTAGCGTACTTCCAACAAATACTATGGACTCTTTTAACTGCTATAGCATTGGTGTTTGACAGTTTCCTATATATCTGATGGTATTAAATAATTTCCTTTGAATCCCAGTGTACATTCACTTAAAATGTGATAACATATTACGGTTTTATCTTCAGAACACCTCTGCGCATGCTGTAACCTCACCGTGATGCAGGGGTGTAACATTCATTTTGAGAATGGCCAATACAGCACAAATTTAAATTTTGAGTAAAAGTCAGTATCTATCTGTGATATTTGTGTTTTTGCATGGTTCTTTAAACTGTTTTTATTTAAATCTTGAATTTTTATATTGATGATGTTAATCACCTTATTTGTTTGCATTACCATAGTTTGACACCCAATAGCCGATGCATTTTTTATGCTGGGGTGTTGTTAAACATTCATTCATTCTTCAAAACATTTTCTAGTGGTTTGTTTTCTTTAGTTTAATAATATTTCTGTATTATTTGTGGCTTTCGACTCTAGTTAGGCCTAGTCATCTGCTGATGACTGTAAGCACACTTAATCCCATACAGCTTTTGATAAGAGCCATAATTTTGGAGCCCATCACTTTCCAGCAGATAAAATTATTGAAACTTAACAGTAATCAGTTATAACAACTAATTACTGTCGGATGGAACAAAATGTTTTATTTTGTAAATAATTTTATTGACTTTGTAATATATCCACTTATCTCATTTGCTACAACATGTATTTTTATGTCAAACTTTGAGATATACATATTAACCCTTACATGGGTTAACCATGGAGAAATGTTTGTGACCAACTTGTTCATTTGAGATAGCGTGACTATTGAGAAAACAGAGTTTGACATAGATAGTTTACTGTACATGTGTGTGCATGGGACACTACCGTTCCATACCGTTTTCAAAATAATACTCTGTTTCTTTGTAGAAATCCGCACTGAAGCCAGGACTTGTATTCTTTGTTGATGATTTCTTAGTTTTTTTCATTTCTTTGTATTTGCGAAGTTTCTCCAACTGAAACAAAAGACAACATAAGAATAAAAATAGTTATATTACAGCCAGCTAATTCTTAATTTATTTTATTGTTTTTTCTGGCTGTGTGTATGTGACTAATCCCAAGTTAACGTTATATAAATAGACATCACACACATTATATCATAATTTCTATAAATCTTGATATACAATATAAATCTATCTGATACTAAGAAGAAAGAAAATGTTTTATTTAACAACTCACTCAACACGCGTCGGACATATGGTTAAGGACCACACAGATATTGAGGGAGGAAACCCTCTGTTGCCACTTCATGGGCTATTCTTTTTGATTAGCATCATGGGATTTTTTATATGCGCCATCCCATAGACAAAATAACACATACCACAGCCTTTGATATATCAGTTGTGGTGCACTGGATTAAGTAAGAAATAGCCCAATGGGCCCACCAACAAGGATTGATCCCAAACCAACCACGCATCAAGCCATTCTTTGATATTCTTTAGCTGTTGTAAAAAATCCAGATAATATAAAATGTATTTAAAATTAAAGAAGTATAAACTTTCCACTATATTCTAATCTAATTGGATGTCAATAAAAAAACTGAATGTTATCATCCAATAAACCTCAGATAATTATGTCAACAGGTCATGCAAAGAATGTTAAAAACTAATTTTTATAATTATAAGAATTGGTTAGTTTCATGTCTAACAGCCACAAATTTGGTATAAACAGTTACACATCGATGAATTAATAAATTATAAACAATCCTAATTTAGTTTCCTAAATTGAAAACAGAAAACTCAGGATGCCTTATCCACCATTTTGTGCAACAAAATAATAATGTATGAAAAAAGGTGACAAACATATTCACGTTTATTAGAACTAAAGTAATGATGTGTTTGTATTTTGTATTAAGATGTGAATGAGAGATTTTAGCTTTAAGATGCATGTGCACAGGTTTAAAAACAAAAAAGTAATGACTAATTCTTTTTAAGTTAAAACTAAGCCTCTAAAAATTGCAAGAACAAAATTTCATTCAGTTGTTGCTCTCACAAATCTAAATTTTGTGTAACCAATTTTTATGTTCATGCAAAATTTAGGCCACCAATTTTGCACAACCTATTTTTATGTTCATGCAAAATTTAGACCACCAATTTTGTGTAACCTAGTTTTATGTTCATAAACGTAGCCCTGTGGTAAAGTGCCTGCTTGATGTGCGGTCGTTTTGGGATCAATCTCCGTCAGTGGGCCCATTGAGCCATTTCTCGCTCCAGCCAGTGCACCAAAGGCTGTGGTATGTACTATCCTGTCTATGGAATGGTTCGTATAAAAAATCCCTTGCTGCCAACTGAAAAAGAGTAGTTCATTAAGTGATGGAAGTGGGTTACCTCCCTCAATATCTGTGTGGTCCTTAACCATATGTCTGACGCCATATAACCATAAATAAAATGTGTTGAGTGCATCATTAAATAAACCATATTCTTCACGGACTTCTTCCATTTACATGGACATTACAGCTTATTCAAAAAGAAAACAGGTTACACAAATTAAATTTTCATTTTTAATTCTCTGGAGCATGGAAACTCCTTCTGTATCAGTTATATTTCTAAAATACTTTACCCTTTTTCTAGCTCGTTTCGACAAACAGTCCTTGTTCTGACTTTCAACGCTTCTTTGATGACACATGTCTTCCGATTCCACACCTGGCTCACTAATATATGCACTTGCCATCTTTCTAGCTGGTCTTGCGAAAAATCTGTCCACCTTAAGCAGCCTTTCACTGATAAATATCAGGTACCGTTGATGAAGCATCCACGTTCAAATAAAACTCACTGTAAAAATAATTAGTGTGCATTACTATTTTAACTATTAAATTGCATACCAATTCAAGTTCAGTGATATATTTGCAATATCTATATATTTTTTCAAATTATTATCAGATAATAAACATGGCTTTCCTATTTTATTGTTTGTAGCCAATAAACAACAACTCTGTGCTGTGATGTTTCTATCAAATTTGTTCAAATTACTGTTACATAATAAAAATGACTTTGTCATTCTGTTTGAAGCCATATAAAGTATAATCATTTTGGGAATTTGTAATTGAGTTTTTCCCCAATTATTGTAAGAAAATAAACAATACTTTGTTATTTTGATGTGTGTTTTAAACTGTGTACCAATGTTGTTTGTATTATAATTAAATAAATTGTTGTGCCCTTTCTCCTATAATAGGATTAATAAATGAAGCCAATTATCTGGTATTCTTTCTTGTACCCAAATATGACCTGTTTTCTTTGAAAAACTAATTCTGACAAACCAATATTTCACTAACAGTAAACTGACTTTGAATTGGGAACAAATTGGCATTTTGTTTGAAATTAAAATTAATATTTCGTAATCCAATATCACTAGTCTATACAAATTTAATATTCAATAGGCTATTGAATAGCCCTGCGCATAAGAATAACCAGTAAAAAGAAACGTGTAACCAAAAAGCTCTATTATCTGCTTAATCAGTTGGTCCAGTGATGTATATATTATATCACACTATTGGTTATTAATATATATTGCCAAATTTACTTACCAAAACACGTTTTAAAACAGAACCCACTCATGGTGTAATACATAAAATGATGTAAATCACTAATAATGTTTTTTAATATTAGACATATTCTATTAATTTGTTGATAAATGTGAAGTCAATTGTTTGTGCTTGCTTGTGAGCTTTAGAAAAAATATAATGTGCACGACTACTGACTGAGCCCAAAACATGTACTTTGTGGGAGCAGCAATGTTTTTAAAAATATATTTATACATGTATTTATATGTGTGTGCATGTGCCACCCCAGTCCCCTTTTTGGCACCTTCCTACGCCTGTGTTATAACACATTACAGCTACACACATACAAATATTTTTACAAAACTCAACAGACATGGTCATGATTGTGTCTTTGCCATACTCGCCAGACACAGATCCGGTGTGTTTTGTTTGAACCATACTCCAAAATACCCAAAGGCCAAGGGGAGAGGGATTGGCAGGATCATTCCCAAACTGGGAGAGGGGGTGGGAGCTGGCTTCAGTTGGGGCCTTGGGGGCATTCTTAGTTACTAGTTAGTGTTTAACTAGTTTGTTAAATAAACCATCGGCATAACAACTGTTTGTACTGAGGGACGTAGAAAGGTTGGTTAAAAAAAGTATTGACTTAATGTGCCTCGTCATATAAATGACTGTAAGTTAAAAGTTTAACTGGAGGAAATTAAGGTCGACGACAGTCACTTTTCGCACCCTTGTTTTGGGTTCGTACACCATAAATATAGCATATCTTACCGTAATTTCACTTGAAATCCATATTTTAAAAAAGGTACAATTTTTTAATTACGAAATTTTCTTCAAACACGTTCAGGTGCATTAGTAATGTTCAAACAAAAATATTTCAATAGCAATTTTACATTGGAATTTCCCCAGATTTCTTAATACGGAAACGTCATGTACCCAGTTTAGTGTTATTTTAAGGAGATGAAAAGTGACGTCATTGGCATATTGACGTCATTCAAATTCAAAATTAGCTGTATTATTTCAATGCTTTGCCACATTAAAATAAAAACCGGTCTACTAACCTTAAACCATGTCTAATTTCTAGAACAAGCGGACAACGTTGTTTACAGGTTGGTATTTTTTTATTTTTCATAATTCTGGACAAAATATTAATTTTAAGTTTCAAAAGATGAAAGAAATAAAAAGTACCTTTTGTCAAATATATTATATCAAAAAATTACCGTTGGATAAGTTTTATTTAATGTGTACCAAGCCAAAACAAGGGTGCGAAAAATGACTGTCGTCGACCTTAGGTTTATAAACATTTTCCTTTTTTTTTTTAAGGTTTCATTAATTTAATATTAAAAAATCGAATGCAAAATAAAATAATACCATGCCAATAATAAAGTTAATAACTGCACATTCTTCAACAAGCCAAAATACTTCTTATTAAAACAAATACGAATGTCTTAATGCATGTCTGAGTCCGAGGAGATTCATGTGGCCATGGACGCAGACATCTTTGTAAGGGAGAGCAGTCGTACTTAACTTATCTGCACACGGTTGCACACCATGAAAACGATCTACTATCCCACC
>JAECMU010056005.1:0-15326 GCA_016106625.1 Dracogyra subfuscus | reverse complement strand
CACGGAAAGTAGGTCAAGGTCACGGAAAGTAGGTCATGGCCCTCAATAGGCCCTAATACTACTAACGAGTTCCCGCATGAGACCGTTTATATAACAAGTGTTCTTTCGCTCGTGATGTACAATTAAAAACAAGAGTTGTAAACTTTTCGCAGTGTAACATTTACAACTAAATTCAAATGTAATTTATATTTTAGCCATGCACTGAACAGATTAATTTTATTTACGGTTATATGGCGTGAGACATATGGTTAAAGACCACACAAATATTGAGATCCCCTGCACATGCTGTAACCTCACCGTGGTGCAGGGGTGTAACATTCTCTTAGATAATGGCCAATACAGCACAAATTAAAGTTTAGAATAAAAGTCAGTATCCGTGATATTTGTATTTGTATTTACACTATGATATTTGTATTTGTATTTACACTGTTTTTCTTTATATCTTGAATTTTTCTATTGATGTTGATCATCACCTTATTTATTTCCATTACCATAGTTTGACACCCAATAGCCGATGTATTTTTCGTGCTGGGGTGTCGTTAAACATTCATTCAGATATTGCGAGAAAAAAGCCGCTGTCGCCACTTCATGGGACACTCTTTTTGATTAGCAGTAAGGGATCTTTTATATGCACCATCCCACAGACAAGATAGTACATACTATGGCCTTTGTTACACCAGTTGTGAAGTTGTGAAGTATTGGCTGGAACGAGAAATAGCTCAATGGGTCCACCAACGGGAATCGATCTTAGACCGAACGCGTATCAAGCAAACGCTAAACCACTGAGCTACGCCCCGCCCCTTTAGCCGTTTATTGTGTCACCTGCATTTAGGCGATGACTTAGTCTTTAGTTAATTAGGGGTTACAGCAGTCCGACCACCTAAATTACAACAAATCAGCTAAGTACTATAACCCATGGCAATTATGTGTCAACAGAAATACGCATCTTATAAATATTAGTTTTTTCTATATGTGAAGGGGATACTCGAGGACAGCTCTGCTGTTTGACCCGTAAGGTTCTCAGTCAACTGTATCGGGAGACACGTGTGTCATATTTTTTTCTTTTTCTTTTTAACGACACATTATAAGTACGGTTATATCGGCGTCGGACATATGATTATGTCCAGAAAAAAACCCAGTGGTTCGCTGACGTGGATTGATCCTAGACCGACCGCGCATCAGGCGGGCACTGCACCACTGGGCTATGCTGCCCGCTCGTGTGTCATTCACCCAAGAGCTGAGATCTATATAGTATCTGTATCACCACGTGTTTAACATGTCAATCATGTTTCATGTTGGAAAGGAAAATGGAAACTACATCACCTAATGGTGAAGTCTGTTATCCAGTAAACATTCCGGTAAACCAACACAGATACTGTGTTAAGCACAAGACAAATTACTCTGTTCATATAAACAGTGTCACACGGGAACAAATATAGTGTTTTATTTATTACACTGCACATTAATTGACAAAAATTGCATAGAATGCCCTCCAAAATAATTAAACAAAACATGAAAATGCACATATTAAAGACCGGGAGGGGGGAATGACGTCACTTCATTTAACTTTTTAACAATGAAAGTTAGAATTCCTACGCCACAGGTCTATCATTGAAATTTAAACAAACAATACTATAAACATATTCATGGGTAAATAAAATTATTAATTTTTTTTATTTCGTTAAATTATGCTGGTAACATTAAATATAAGAATTGACAGGAAGGTTTTTTTTTTTTTTTTTTTTTTTTTTTTTTTTTTTTTTTTTTTTCTATTTAAAAATAGGAATTGAAAGAACCGTGATCACATTATTTATTTTTTGCATTGAAATCGATACGGTGGTATACTGCGTGGCACAGTCAATCACCTGATCAGATGTCATGAATATTCTACTAAGTGAATACACGAATATTATCACGTGTATAAATACATTTACATACACAGACACATACATAACACACACAACAGCTACACGTTATATAACTTTGCAAATTAGATGTAAATTTAACCGGCCTCGGTGGCCTAGCGGTTAAGTCACCGGAAAACAGGCTGGTAGGTACTGGGTTCGCAGTTTTTAAGGACTCATTGGGTAGGTGTATGGCCGCTACACCCTCTTTTCTCTTTCACTAACAATAACAACTAACCCACTAATTTCTATTCTGTCCTGGCCAGACAGCTCAGATAGCTGAGGTGTGTGCCCAAGACAGGCGTGCGCTATAACAGCTTGCTCTGAATGTGCACGTTAAACAATATTGAAAATGAAAAAAATTGAAGAAAAAAAATATGTAAATTTATCGAGGTCATGGCACAAGGTGTATTGACATTTAAGCAAACGTACCAGGGTGAAACTCTATAATTGACGTTCGCATTCATAGCCATCAAACAAAAACATTTCAGCAGCAACCTTACACTGAAAGTTGTTCAGTGTTAAGAAAACAAACAAAATTTAAGCACTAGTTTATTTTTATGTTAGGATATTCAAAGTGACGGCATTGAAGTTTGACATTATTTCCATTAAAAAAAAAAGAACACCGCGTCACATATTCTTACGTCATCTGAATGACGGACTGGAATTAAAGTTGCATGTACCGTTTACAAAAACACGTTGTATTAAGCTTGAGATTATTTGATAAAGAGATTATTACCCTCGTATGTTTTTGGTATCGTCAGTATCATATATTAGGAATAACAATAATGTATTTTGCTCGCATAATACAATTCGTATTCCTAATACATATATAATAGTGATATAATGTTTGTGTGAAGAGTTACAGGTTAAGCTTTAGATTAGATTATGCATGCATACCTTTGGTTGTTCTAAAGCAGCTTTTAACATTATGTTTTCAGTTATTATTTGCAATGATTCAGTACTTGATTTTGAAAATGTCAGTCAACCACTGTTTAAACTAACTAGCGTTTAAACAGTTGGGCCCTGTTGTTGAACATAATTAGTTGGCTGTATGGCAGAACGTTCATTCATTTCTGTGGCAAAGTGATTAAATACTAATGGTAATAATTTTGAATTAAATTTATATACGCAGTTCTCGGCTGTTACGGCTGTGTTTCATATAGGCGGGCACTGTACCACTGGGCTATTATATATATTTATCTATGGATGCAAAGGCCTAACTAGTCAGGATTGTCGACATTTAACATGCGTTTGTTGCTAAAATAAATTAATGTATAACCTTATTATCATTCAGTACATAACGGAGTTTAATAACAAAATCGTACGTCACATTGTGAGATACCGTTTTCCTTAACAAAGCTGGGATATAAACGCTAACGCGATTGGCCAACAACTCATTAAGCTTGAATAGGGTCAACACAATGTGACGTCAGATTGTGTACATTTCTTATTGAAAGCAGTGTTGAGTTCAGCCAGACCGAGCAGAAACACGTGCGCTAGACTAGTTTATGCGCTTCGTGTTAAAAAAGAATGGTCATTTTGGAAGCCAGTTAAAATAGCTTGTAAACGTTAGCGAAAAACGGCTGGCTGAACTATTTGGTTTTAAAAGTTCCTTCGAATAAACTATTTGTGAAATCAAAATCGTGGTCATTAACCTCGATTGTGGGCGGGGTCTATGCTATCAGTCTAACAACAGCTGCTCTGAATGTTTACTTTTGTTTGATGAATTCTAGGCAATAATTATAGGTAAGTAATAAATAAAATACTAAACTCATTTCAATTTAATACCATTTTTATGAACTCGTACATTATAAAACGGTATCAAGCTCGCTTTCGCTCGCTAGATATCATTTTCTAATGTACTCGTTCATAAAAATGGTATTAAACTGAAATTCGTTTTGTATTCTCTATTTATTATTTTTAATAACTTATTTTTATCGTTGTTGTTTTAAGTATTTACCCTACGTTGCCATGCGTTCTTGTTACACGAGCTTGGTAAATCGTTTTGACACTCGTTATTCGGGGAATGCCCTTCACGTGACTCAAAATAATACGTCACACCTCTGCTCTCCAAATAGCCGTTAATTTTCTCAGAATTATGGACCGTACCCATAATTCGATTATTTTTATAAAATATTATTAATAAGTGTGATATGGTGGTTATGTAGATGCTTCAATAAAGTAATTTTAGGTACAAATCAAATGTATATATTGTCATATAATTCTTTCTTAGGTCAATAATTAGGTCAACCATCTGTGACAGAGTGCGTTTAAGATATCGGCTTTATCCTGCAAAGGTTACAGTAGCGAATGCAGTGAGGCTCTGCAGAGCTGCATTCACCATTCAACCTGAGCAGGGTAAAGCCGATATCTTACGATAGTAATCAGATATTTCTTTAATCTCGCAATCCTACGGAAATAGTCGGAAAATAATTATTTATTCCATTTTTGTGTAAGCAAACAGAGTATCGTTAACCCAGCAAGGTTCTTTGCCGTATGACGTCATAAAAGATACAAGACGTCGTTTTTTGTAAGACGTTAGCTACACTCTGTCACATGCACAAAAAAAGCGTTTCTAAACCCTTCATAATAAATATACAAGTTGTGTATTATTATCGCAAAACTAAAAGTTATTTGCATTTACTGTACTTAAACGATTTAAAGAGTAGTCTATTGAAAATCTAGTCTGAAATACTCTTGTCAAGTAGGGCTTATGTCACCTGACCTATAGTTCTGGTCACTGACCAAAAATATAGAGATTTATCCTAGTCATCATATCTTGCCAGTGTATACCGTGATTGCGGGATACATTTAGGAGATAACCATATGGAGTTTTTAGATTATTGTCTATTTGATCCCGCAAATGTCATTTTTGACCGAAGGCGTTAGCCTGAGGTCAAAAATGAAATATTTGCGGGCATCAAATAGACAATAACACCTGCAAATCTAAAAACTCCATATAGTTATGTCCATTGTAAACTGAATAGTTTTTCTAAAGAACTAACTGTATATTTGGCATTTATTGAAAAAAAGATATACCTGGCTACAATCTAACTGTAGACCCTTGAATCGTCACCTTCGCCTGTTCCAATTGCTAATGACGTCACCTTTAATGACGTCATTACCTTTCCGGGTGTTATTGTTTATTTCATCCCGGAAAAATAATGTAATTAACCAATCACAATACAGAACGCACTCGCCGTCAGTTTACAATGATGTATGTATGCAGGTGCTGGTCTGTCGCTCTTGTCTGTCTGTCTGTCTGTCTCTCTTGTCTGTCTGTCTGCCTGTCAATACTTACCGCCATTACCTATTGCGGTAATATACACAATGTTTTCCACATACACATACACATCTCTTAAATCGATGGTAATCGACAAAGAATTGCTTGTTTTAAAAGTGGGACAAGCGGGTTGCTTGAATCTGTTGGAAAAATCGCCATCCGTCACAAAGTGTCCGTCGTAGTGATTGTCGTCCATATCCTCTATTACGACTGTCGAACCGAGGGCCCAGTTTTTAGCTGCAGAAATAGGAGATAAATCTCAACGATAAAACTTAAGGTCGACGACAGTCATTTTTCGCACCCTTGTTTTGGCTTGGTACACAGTAAATAAAACTTATCCAACGGTAATTTTTTGATATAATATATTTGACGAAAGGTACTTTTTATTTCTTTCATCTTTTGAAACTTAAAATTAATATTTTGTCCAGAATTATGAAAAATAAAAAAAATACCAACCTGTAAACAACGTTGTCCGCTTGTTATAGAAATTAGACAGGGGTTAAGGTTAGTAGACCGGTTTTTATTTTAATGTGGCGAAGCATTCAAATAATACTGCTAATTTTGAATATGAATGATGTCAATATGCCAATGACGTCACTTTCCATCTCCTTAAAATAATACTAAACTGGGTACATGACGTTTCCGTATTAAGAAAGCTGGGAAAATTTCAATGTAAAATTGCTATTGAAATATTTTTGTTTGAACATTACTATGCACCTGAAAGTTTTTGAAGAAAATTTTGTAATTAAAAAATTGTACCTTTTTTAAAATATGGATTTTAAGTGAAATTACTGTAAGATATGCTATATTTATTGTGTACGAACCCAAAACAAGGGTGCGAAAAGTGACTGTCGTCGACCTTAATATCACTTTGTCAGTAGTGATGATTTGTTATCGTGAATCATGGTGAAAACGAAAGTTAAAGTGTGTTTCGTTTAACGACACCACTAGAGATCATGGATTTAGGTAATTTTGACATATTATAGCGTTAGTGAGGAAACCCGCTATATTTTTCTCATTAGTAGCAAGGGATATTATAAGTTGTAGAAGCGTCACGAGGGGTGAATGGATTTGTTTGTACCCTCTGGGAGCCGAAAGCTCGGGGTAAAAAGAGCTCCCAGAGGGTACAGAAAAATCCATTCACCCCGAGTGACGCTTCTACAACGAATTTATCTTCCCGACATGTTAATTAATTAACCAATACATAGGCGTCGAAAAACTCGCATTTAGTTGGTGACCCCCCCCCCCCCCCAGTCGCTGCCGTCTTCCGACGCCTATGCAATACACTATAATAAAATAACTCCAAACTATAGCATTACTTACGAAAAACCGCCCATTCACGCGGACGCAAAAGAAAGCACTTGATAGCGAGATAAAATAGTTCCATCAAAATAATAAATAAAGAACACAAATATTGAAAAATATTTTTTAAACATTACATTTTATTGATATGATTGTTTTCAATAGTGTTTGTTGTCCCAGCATTATTACAGGTGATAGTAAATTACTGAAAACGACAGGCGGGGTATATGAGAAAACAATAGTAATTTTTACCCCACCTGGAATTCTCTTAAGCGGGATTTATAAGGGATTTGTCTTAGTGTAACCAGCCAATGGGATTCGAATATTTTACATGAAGGCGGGATAATTTATCTTCCACCCCACATATAGGATACGATATACCAGGTTTTGATATACCAGTCGTGATACACTAAACGAGAACTAGGCCAGTAGGCTAGCGGCCGACAGGTATTGATCCTAGACTGACCGCGCGTCAGGAAAATGCTTTACCACTGGGCTACGTCTCGTCCCGACAGTCAAAACAAGGCCATACCAGTATAATTATACCAAGAGTTGGCGAAAGATGCACACTCCCTGTTCCACTGATAGATAGTACCTGCCACTTCTACCATGACGACTATCCTGAGATGGCTTCTATTTTATCAAATACGGGGAAGGGGGCAGATGCCATCCTAATGCTGGAACAAAACCTCAGTTTGGGAAAACATTATACAGATATTTGGCAAAATGTGCTAACCAGATACCTTTTTACCATGTATTTCCGTCAGTCTATCCTAAAACATGTGTTGTAATCCATGTAAAAATGCGTAGTGATTCGTTTGCAACTGTATGGTACTAATGCTAATATAATTAAATGTAGTTTTTTCCAGATTCAGGCATTTCCCTACAAACATGGGAGCCTGTATGCAGTGTTTCTGCCAGACATACATGTTTGGGTATGGTGCTATGAAATTGAATGCATCCACAGTCAACAGAGGGTAAGAGGGGCTTCCCCAACAAAGAAAATGAGCTACATTTAGGGTTAGGGTTAAGAAAATCATACAATAATGATAATAATTAATTTTGTCAAAATGTTAAATAATAAAAATACAAATTTGGGTTTTACATTCTGGCAGAAACCCTGGCATGCCTATGATGAAGTGTAAATAACACCCACAGGAAAAAGGTTTGTCAATGGTAAAATATTATAACATTATCATTTTATGACATCACAACTGGGGTTTCTGCGCGCTATTTGGGGTATTGTGATTTTTGTCCTGTCGACACGCTGTTTTTAGCGCTGAGCTAGAGTAGGGTAGGCTTAACAAATCCTCTGTGATGACTATTAAAGATAGTGTCGTATCAGTATCTGTAGAAACAAACTGTTTGTTGTCAACTTCATGAGTTTTGCATGTACCTCAAATTAGATTTTACCTTCCATTAATTTTGCATGCATGGAAAAATATATATGAGAAAGAACGTAACAACATTAGCACATAGCTGCAAACATATTGGATATGATAGACACACCGGTATTCTAAACAAGGAAATATCTTTAATATATAATCTTAGTCTCCAAAAGAGACTGGTAGTCGGAAATATATTACAATGGCTGCAAATTCAAAACAGTCCCTTTAATTATTTGCACATGCGTATATATGGGTATCAGTGCAAGTATGCGTATCCCCTCTTGAGACTTTTAGAGGGTGTGTTGTGAATATGCATGCATATGTGGCAGAGGCAGAGAGAGAGAGAGAGAGAGAGAGAGAGAGAGAGAGAGAGAGAGAGAGAGAAGAGAGAGAGATAGAGAGAGTCCATAACTGATTGTTTGGGAATTTGTTTCTAACTAAAATTTATGGACATGGAGTTTTCAAGTGTACACAGGGCGTAGCTGGAACATGGCTTATGGTTCATTGCTGGGTATACCTTTTTTAAGAACTCCATACACCACTACCTCGCACAACGTGATGACTTCTCTATATGGAGCCATGGGAGATTTTGCAATCAGCACATAGGTACCCTCCGTGTTGGGAGGACAGGTGTAACCAACTGCTGCGCCTTTCTTGTACCGCTCACTCTGTCTGCCACACAGAATCTTCTCGTCCACCCACACGTACAATCTGGGAGCGTGGTTTTCTAGAAGAAGAAAAAACACACCGTAAAAGTTGACAGATTTTTAAAAGTTTGATCCACCATTATACGAACCTAGGGCAGGTGATCTAGCAAAGGGCTGGCAGTGTTGCGATTTGGCAATGTTCCTTCAAGATGCTCATCTAGCTGTTGGTTTTTGTTTAATGACACACTGGAGCACGTCGATTAATTAAACATTAGCTTTACTTGTTAAACATTTGGTAATTCTTACATATTGTGTACGAGAGAAAACCCGCTTAATTTTCCTATTTCAACAAGGGATCTTTTATATGTACCACCCCACAGACATGAAAACACCTACTACGGCCTTTGTACACTTGTGGTGCATAGGTTGGAACAGAAACAAAAAACAAATCATTTGAATGGATCCACTGAGGTGGTTCGATCTTGCTCCTGAAGTGAGCATTCAACCCACTCAGCTGAATCCCGCCCCTGGTAGCTGTCAGCTCATGAATCAGTGCTATGATGGAGCCCCTTCAGACATAGGCCTGTTAATTTTTAAATCATCCTGAGCGATGAGACGAGCCTTTCTGGTCGTAGCGGTGTCACGTTGGGCTGGCAACTGTTATTTGTTGTTTTCTGGTTTGCCCCGACTGGATGGCCCAGAGCATTGCCAGTTCCTTGGCTTTGCACTTCGTGGCAGTGATCATGGTATCTGCGGCTCTTGAGTGTCAAGCCACCATGGGGATCCAGACTAGCCGGCAGGTGACCCTCGATATAATCGGGTGACACCGGCCTGCTTGAGGGTGGGGCTAAAGTTGTCCCCTCACCGCTGTGTCACCTCTCCTCTTCATCCTGGTTGTTTCGTCCTGTACACTAGCAAGACAAAGGCCTTGTTCCCTGTGTATGACACGTGGTTGTTTCGTACTGTACACGAGCATGACAAAGGCCTTGTTCTCACTGTATGACACCCGGTTCTTTCGTCCTGTACACGAGCATGACAAAGGCCTTGTTCTCAGTGTACGACACGTGGTTGTTTTGTCCTGTACACGAGCATGACAAAGGTCTTGTTCCCATTGTATGACACATGGTTGTTTCGTTCTGTACACGAGCATGACAAAGGACTTGTTCCCATTGTACACACTGGGTTGCTTTGTTTGTCCTGTATACTAGCAAGACAAATGCCTTGTTCCCGTTGTACGACACCTGGTTGTTTCATCCTGTACACAATCATGACAAAGGCTTTGATCCGAATGTACGACACGTGGTTTTTTCATCCTGTACACGAGCATGACAAAGGCCTTGTTCCTGGTGTACGACACATGGTTGTTTTGTCCTCTATACTAGCAGGACAAAGGCCTTGTTCCCGGTGTATTTCACATTGTTGTTAAACCCTGTACATGACCATGATAAAGGCATTGTTCCCACTGTACGACACCTGGTTGTTTCGTCCTGTACACTAGCAAGACAAAGGCCTTGTTCCCGGTGTACCTGGTTGTTTTGTCCTGAACATGAGTATCACAAAGGTCTTGTTGCCATTGTACGACACATGGTTGCTTTGTTTGTCCTGTATACTAGCAAGACAAAGGTATTGTTCTCGGTGTACAACACCTATTTGTTTAATCCTGTACATGAGCATGACAAAGGCATGGTTCCAAGTGTACGATACCAAGTTGCTTTGTCTCGTATGCGAGTATGACAAAGGTCTTGTTCTCAGTGTACAAACCTGGTTATTTCATCCTGTACACGAGCATGACAAAGGTCTTGTTTCTGGTGTACAAACCTGGTTGTTTCATCCTGTACACACGCATGACAAAGGCCTTGTTCACGGTGTACAACATGTGGTTGTTTCGTCCTGTATACGAGTATGACAAAGGTATCCCTAAACTTCGATCTTCAAGGCTGTTAAGTGAGGCATGGAGTCTCGGTGATGCATACAAGCCATCTGCTGGTCAGATGTAATTTGTCCTGTACACCCCTGTCTGGTTTAGTACTACTGCTCCAGTCTGTCCAGCATGCTACCTCCAGCAATGGGTCAGCAGTATTAATCAATTAGCTGACTGACATTAGTATGATTACTACTGTATTGTTTTCATTGCACAGTACCTATTTAAAAATAAATTCTTATATATACAGGGATTGCACAAAGCATCAACGAGAGCTTAATTTTAATATTTCATTATTTACTACATGTATTATTCAAAGTAAAAGGCAGGTCATTAGTAACGAGCTCAACCGTGTCTTGTGTTCTTTTATAGTGTGTGTTATGGGACGACTGACTTTTGGGAAAAGACTGCTCTTGCGAGACAGGCCGGGAATGGTAATCCAAAGTTGCATTCTTGTTTTTTGTTTTGTTTTTATGTCATTAAACCATGCACGGACCCACCTCTAATCCACTGATATGAAGACCTAAATTGTCCACCTCGGTCAGTTTTAGATCTATCAGGAGATGCCCCTAATGCATATGGGTATCTTCATCAAACCGATGATTGAAATTACGAGTGTTTTGTAGATACATCTACTACACTTGCTGTTTGTTGATTTGATTGTTTAAGAATGCCAAGTAATGACAGTTTCTCCTCTGTGTTGCATCTTCGCTGTGATACAGGTTCTGATTTAAGGGAATAACTGACATTTCTGTGTGGTGTCTTCAAGATCTGTGATGTGAAAAGCTTATTGGCCATGCACATCAAGATGTCCATCACAAAGACATTTCTGATTCTGAGATCGAAATAACAATCTGACTTATTTTTAGTTCAAGATATAAATAAATGTAACAGAGAACAAGCAGACTCTTTAGAGGGCTTATTGACATATGCAGAATTATCAAATGCTTTAAAGGTACAAAGAACAATAAACGTCCTGGATCTGTTGTTTTTTCTGCCGAATTAAAAAAAAGAAATTTGGAAAGATATTGATTGTCTTGTTTTTATATCTGTGAATTATGCTTTTATTAATGGTGAATTGTCTATAACACAGAAACTTGGATAAATCCAATTTTGTTCTAAATAACTTGCGTCCCAAATTAGCATCAGCCTGCATATCAGAAAGCCTAAAACGGGTACTCCATATTCTCATAAATGAAGATCAAACTGGGTTTATGTCAAGAGATACATCGGTGACAATCTAAGAATCCTGTATGATATTTTGTATTATACTGAATCCCAAAATATTCCAGGAATGTTTCTAAAAGTAGATTTTGAAAAGGCATTTGATACGATTTCTTTGTAATTATTACATAAAACCCTTGATTTTTTTTTTGGAATTTTTTTTTTTTTTTGGATTTGGAGAAGATATTAAGCAGTGGATTTTTGTGTTCTATAAAAATATTAAATCCAGTGTTATAGTCAACGGAAATGTATCATCATCCTTTAACATTTACAGAGGATGCAGGCAAATAGACCCATTATCTTCGTATATATTCCTCTGTGTAGAAATTCTTGCAGAGCTTATTCGTAAAAATAAGAATATTAAATGCATTTCAATACACAGCAAAGAATATCTTATTTCACAATATGCTGATGATACAGATTTTATATTTAATGGTAGCAGAATATCTTTTGAAGAAACTATAGCAACTTTAAATAGATTTGCGGATTTATCAGGACTAAAAATAAATTATGATAAATCTGAAGTTATTTGGATTGGTTCCCAAAATAATAGTTCAGTAAGATGTTTCCAACATTTAAATGTAAAATGGAATCATCCATCGTTTAAAACACTTGGAATTATCTTTACTACTGATATTTCTGAAATAACTAAACTTAATTAAAACTCTAAACTGTTTGAAATTAAAGAGATTATAAATAGATGGATGAGAAATTGTGTAACACCACTTGGCATATTTCATAAGTCATATTTTAGGAAAACAAATATTTAAAAAGTTGAAACAAATATCTCTTTTGACGAGTCTCCGGTTCAACGGACACTTTGCACTTTTAGAAAAGGCTCGAAATTATATTACTATACATTAACGTTGTCGAAAATATTGCCATACTAACAGGGTAACTTCATTTCACTTCAAACCTAAACTGGTCTGTTATCTATTTAAAGCCATTTATAACCACTCAAGACATAAAATTAAGATGGTTCCAATACAGAATATTACACAGACTATTGACTGCCAACACGTTTGCTTATAAACTAAAACTTATTAAGAATGAAATGTATACTTTTTATCATGAAATGCGAGAATCTTTAGAACATATGTTTTGGGAATGTAAAATTGTTCAGCTTTTTTGGAACAATTTTTTGAATTGGTTATTAAAATCTTGTAATCATATATTTAACCTAAATTTATCATTTAAACTTGTTATATTTGGATGTAAAAGTAACACTAAAACAGATAATAGTTTTGATTTATTATTATTGTTAGCCATGTATTATATATATATAAAGGCAAAGTGCAAAATGTACAGTTAAACATTACCCAAAGTTAAACAAAGATACCTGATTGAGAAACATATTCACTACAGTAAAAACTGCTTTAATAAATTCGTAACCAAGTGGACCATGAACCATTCTCTATTTGATACATAATCTTAAAATTACCTTTATTCGTTTGTTTGTTTTCATCAGCCCCAACAGATTACGTAAAATTGATGTAAAGTAAAACCCCTTCATATCTGTATGCCTAGTGTATATCCTACTTCTTGTTACAGACCACTGAACTGGTATTATAAATAATGATAAATATATACATAATCAAAACACGTGCGTGTGTGTGTATGTGTGTGCATTTTTGCTTTTCCTCTCTCTCTCTCTCTCTCTCTCTCTCTCTCTCTCTCTCTCTCTCTCTCTCTCTCTCTCTCTCTCTCTCTCATTTTCATATTTCATTACATATTACATACTTTCATTTACTCTAGATACTTGTTAAAATCCAGGTCCTTGTGAATATATTATTTTAATTAAGTCTGCCTATAAAGTAGTAACTACATTATGTGTGTATAAATTATATATAAAATTACTGCAACAACCCCTTAGCATGGGTTGATATGTGTCAACAAGGGAATGGTAAACAAAACCCAGAAATAGCAATCTGTTAAAAAAAAAAATCAAAAAAAAATCAGAACCCCTCCCCCACCATCCCCCAAAAATGAAATAATAACCAAAAAAATACACCAAAATATGAAACCCCATCCACCCCACTCCCAACAAACAGTAGGAACCGAAATCAACCAAGAAAAAAAGAAACAAACAAACCACAACATTCTACTCGGAAGACGACCAACACAGTTTCGACGAATATGGGGCCGAAATAAACTTTGAACCACGGATGGCGGTCCGACCAACTGGTGGATACGCAGGACCCCCCACTCCAGTTATTTAGGAAGTTCCCGTCCACCGCCCGCCACGCTTGCCCACCACTGGACAACCACGCACTACGACCAACAGCAAAGTTGTCACGACTTTTCCGGTATTCAGCATCCGTGACTAGAAACATAAACATTGTCCTTTTTAAAAATTAAACATTTAAATGAAAAACATGTAATTTTGTGCCGGCTGTCATTTTGTCTTTTTATGATACTCTCCAAGAGGGTTGAAAGGATCTGACGAAATCTAGCAACGTCGTGACAGGTGTTATGTATAAAAGTAGTATTGATGACGTCTTTATTATTTAAGCCATTTACCTCGGAGGCGTCCACCCCTCTTGAACGGTAGTCCAGAAAAAAAGTAAAATAGCAGACAGCACAAAATTGCATGTTTTTTGTCTGGATATCTTAGCGAAGTCGATATGGTAGATAGGGTTTCAGTTATATATGTAGAATCCATGTCAATGTACATGTATTTTGTTTTCACGATTGATCTCTAAACAAAGTGTGGAGAAAATATAATAGTAATTAAACGTAGAAGAGTAACTTAATTATGTGCTTCGGACTTAATCTTGAAGTGACAGTGTTGTTTTGGCGATACCAGAGATATGGTATCTCCAATAAGAGTTTCCTTGGACGGGAGACTGTAACCTCATATAGACAAGGATATAGATATAAGATTTACATAATCAACCACTATTTATCAAATGCCTATTCACCTCTGCATTGTGCAGAGATACGAACCTGTATGACCATGTATTACTGTACTGACATTCACATTTATATATTCCCTACGGTAAGAAAGTGCGAATCAAATATTACGAAGCAACAATACACTGAGAATATAACCAGGCTATGTAAGGTACCTATTTTCCAGCCGAACACTTCCACTTCACATAAGGTAAGAACATCATCGCGTCCATAGACTCTCGATTTTGCAACACGAACGACGTACCCTGCACATGGTATGTGACACGTAATCGTTTCAACCCAAAGTACTGCTCTCGACTGCCTATAGCATTCCCTACCGATCTTGTCCTTAGTCTGTAGTAAAACTGTGATGATGAAATGATGAAGTCGCTCACCTAGGACAAATTTATTTGTATAGTTTGATAATGTTTAAAGTTAAAGTTTGTTTTATTTAACAACACCACTAGAGCGCATTTATTTATTAAAGTAACGTTGACGTATTTTACAGATGTCAAAACATGGTGGAACGCAACTAACAAATAAAACTGAATGCCGAATAACACTCTCTGCACCCTTCGCCTGTTACCAGCTACGGTTGGACTGCTTGTGTTGCCTTGCACATGCCAGTGCAGGCGGTCCCTCCTTCACCCACCCCAACCGTTTCCTAAATTGGACTGAAGAACTGGTTGAGGCCAGTACTTGTGCCCAAGACAGGTGTGTGCTACAACAGCTTGCTCTGAATGGTACGTTAAACAATTTACT
>JAECMU010055938.1:0-12417 GCA_016106625.1 Dracogyra subfuscus | reverse complement strand
CAAAGTTGCCGCCCGAAATCGATTCAGAGGATGTGTTACCCGAATATGGTTGTCCTGTGCTTGTGACGTCACACGCGGGCGACCTGAACGTGATCTGTCTCTGGTGTTGCCTTGCTGTTGGTAACGTCGCCACAAATTCTGTATGGTGTTTCGATGGACGCCAAAACGTCTTGCAGCCTCGTTATGCGCCATTTGAGTATCCCGACCGTGCGGTGACGTTCAAATTCAGATAGGCGTGGCATGGCGTAAAAGCCGTTTAAAATTAATCAGAGTTGTTTCTTTAAACAATGATTTAGGCCTCTACCGTTTTGCGTTGCCAAATTAACAAGGACATGTGCACCTGTACCACGTGATCAGCAAATCTGGTTACGAGTCTTGCACGTGCGGCACACGAACAACACGTGCGATTGCAATATCGAGTATAAAGTTTTGAACATAATGGTTGGGCACATGTCTCCTGAACATGTTGCGATTATGATTTTATTCAACTTTTTACCATGCATAGGAAGCTTTTTCCGCTAGTATATTTTAGATTCATGGTTTTGACATATTTATTTCTTGGACAACATACTGGTCTCAAATGTAGCACGAATTGAATTTTTGTCAATTCTAAGTTCATTAAAGGAACATTTCTGAGTATGCTGCATTGTATGATGTTTCTGACTAATAAAATGTATCTACGATTAAACTTTCATATTAAATGTATTTTCTTGTTCAGTATCTGTATATTCAATGTGTTTTTGGTCGTCTTAATATTTGTAAGAAGCCCAAACTGGATTTTGTCATCAAATAATTTCATACCTACGAACAAAATGTAAAATTTAATTTAACCTACTAGAAATATTACAACGATCAGAAACACTAATATTTTATGTAACAAAATATATATGATATGTAATTACAATTGTTAACAAGTCTCTGTTAGTTGATAACGTCTTAAAAATTGCAGCAAACTCAAGAATGTCCCTTTAAAGAGAGAACTGATGTGTGCTTACATATGATGGTTATATTATTAAAGGCTTTGTCAGTGGACAGAAAGGAATTTTTGTTTTAACAATCAAGCTGTCCAGCACCACCTTATAAAAAAGTAGGACAAAAATAGGAATGGAAATGCAGAAAGAGTAGGACAAATGTAGGAATGGAATTACAGAAAAGGTAGAGAAAAGGTAGAAAAATAGAATGGAAAAGTGGGACAAAAGTAGGTCTGAAACAGAATATAGCAAGATTATTCATGCTCATAACAAACTATTATGAATTGTAAGTAACAGTCACGTTATACAGTTATTTAAAATTGTTGTATACTGTATTAATTGATATATTAACATTGGAAACATTGGTAGCTACTGAGTATTTGAAGCAATCATTAACAGTTAACAGGCCTCTGAACATTGCGAAAGCTACAGTTTCGTTCGCAAGTCACTCATGTAAATACAGTTTTGTGTAACTCATTTATTGTTCCGGCATTGAATTTGACATCATTTACATAGTCGTGACAGGTTACCTGAATTTGTGTGTGTTTAACCCATAAATGGATTACGCAAATTTTCAATTCTCAGAGGCCTAGTTGACATAAAACAATTTTATAGTTTAAAAATTGTTACTAGCCTTTATTTGTCCGACACTACATATTACAGTTACACAACTTAACATAAAAACATGTCTGTTAACATAAAACTAAATATGCCAGAATGGCTTAGTTACTTGCTAAATGCGGCTAAAGCAGATAGCATATTAATGTAAACTACATAAAATAATGGAAATAGCTGGCAGCAGTGATATCACAGCAAATTAGAATTGCAACACATTTTCTAACATCACGACTGACTGCAGTGTTACAAAGATTTTGTTCACTTTAGACCCTGGGTTAAATAATGTTTTACAGCAGCAGATTTCGTCTGTGTCTTTTTAATGTAAAACAAGATGAAAAATTACAAATACTGTGAAGATTGACACCAACTGCTTATAAGGAGTGAAGTGGACATTTTGAGACTGAAATTCAACGTTGGTGTTTTAAAGACTGTTAAAAACAACAGAGAAAATCACTAAATTTTAACAGTGATTTGAGACAATAATAATAATAAAGAATGACTGTTTTACACCCAGACACAAAAAAAGTGCATTGGCTATTAGGAGCCAAACTAAGGTAAAAACTAATGTTACATAAAGACAATAATTCAAAACCCATCAACAGATGCAATGTGGTAGTGCTACAACTACAGTACTGAGCAGACAGCTTCATCGGAGTATTAAAGTAGCACAGTACTTCGTCATGGCAGAAACTGACTTTCAGGGTGTAAATTTAATAAGCAGATAATTGGGAGATATATCTTGCCGCAAAAAAAATAATTAAAAAACAAATTTAATAAATTAAAAAACAAAATTCATAATAACACAAGCAATATGCACACTGTAGCAGCAATTCGCGGCATTTTCAAACAAAATAGTAGAAAAAGTAGGAAGAACTGAGTATTTTGAAGAAAAACGTATGATCGCTAGACTGCCTAATTGTTACAATGCATTTTCTGTTGCAGTTTATGCATTCATCTAATGACAATATCACGTATTGACTTGATCTATTCCGAAAAACATTCAACAGGTTCATTCTCACGTTTGGCCTATTTTTAGTATATTCTTCGACAGCATCCATAAAGTTATACTTTAAAGTTATACTCCCAAATGATATTTCACTGTTCGTGAAAGTTTCGACCACCAATATGTCCAGCTGGTCGATAGAAAACCGTTAACCGTTTCAGACAGATGTGGTGGATGTACTGTTGTGACTATTTAAACCAAGGATTTTTTTCAGAACATCCTTATAATTGAATTTTTATAGGCTATTGTCTTTGTGTACGAATAATAAAGTGTTATTTCCATATTCTAAATTAAAAACCAGCTATGTTTGTTTCAGTGTAGCAATGGCTAGGACTATACAGGCAAGGTGGTACCGAGTGGTGTCATTATCGGTAGACCCAGTGTCCAGTGTAAATCTCTGGAGTCGCTATGTTTCTTTTAATCAAACAGACACAACGGTACAGTTCTCATCTTGTGAAGGCCCAGTGGTTGTTCAAGAAGAGGCAACAAATATTTCAAATTAACAGAAATGGTGTTACCTTATTCTTTCTTGCGACCATGACTAAGGCGGAGTCTTGAAGATCATGGAAACAGGATCAACACATTAACATTTAAATGTTCCCAATGCCAATTCAGTTTGTCATTACATCCATATGGCATTGAATGGTGTTCACCATTGAACCTTTGTTAGACACAAGATCACCCATTGCCGTAGTTACGCCAGACATGTGTTGTCTCAAACAAGCTGACAATTTGTGTTGTGTTACGCACACACATATACATACACACATATATACATATTGTCTCAATTATCTAACAAACTATTATACTATATTCTATCCCTGGCCAATAATAAACTTGATGGCACTGATCTTTTGAAGATATTATTCTAATTATTTTAAGACAGGTAGTCTAGACAAAATGTGTGTAATCAACTGTTTATTCACCTGGTCGAGACTGGCCAAATGCAATAGCCTGAGTTGGAGTATGGCTGAAGAATCCACCAGTGGCGGCAGTAGATGTTGCGATGCCAAAACCTGCCAAATACACAGCATTCCATATAAGAGGAAGAACACACAGTCAAAAAGAGCAATTTCTGCTGCAGCTGCTAGTGCTAGCTATAAAATGTATGACAAGATGCGCATTAGCATCATATCACTCAAGGATCTACTGTCATCATTTGAAACGAACTACTGGGAACTCCTAGAAGAAGATTTGAGAAGGCCGATACTTGATTCCTCTCCATGTTCTTTTAGTTTTCATGACAGCACATTCAGAGAACTCCATGTACGGTCCCCTGATACAGATTTATTCTCTTGATAGAACTCGCCTCTTAATGGTCACCTTGGCTAAAATTCTGCACTGGCATAGGCGCGAAAGTCGAAGAAATAGATGTACGGACATGTGAGCAGGTAATTGGTAGGCGAATGACCCATGATCATACATGCCTACACAACTTCTCTGAAGCTGGTTGAGGCAGGACGTCACTGAAATTTCAAACAAAATGATGGGCTGATGACTACCTCTCCTCAGCTTTGACATCTCCCGCAACATTTGTGAAGGAGTCCTATCATCTTCAGTTAGTGAGGGGGATTTTCACACAAGGAGTAAAAGCATTGGAAACATTTTTCTGTAAAGTGTATTCACCAAATGGACCACGACTGGTATATCAAAGGCCGTAGCATGTGCTATCCTGTCTGTGGGATGGTGCATATAAAACATCCTTTGTAACTAATGGAAACAGATTTTCCTAAGTCTCTAATGTTAGAATTACCAAATGTCTGCCTCCAGTAGCCGACGATTAATAAATCAATATGCTCTAGTGATGCGTTAGACAAACTTTAACTTTAAAACCTCGAGGCTGAGATGATTCCTCCCACTATAACCACTCTGTTGTACGAACTAACTTCATGTGCATGCCTCTCCAAATACGTGTCTTCCTGCTTTGGAAGAGAATGGATGATGGCTTGAGAAGAGCATTTACATTCCATAGAAACGTCTTTTATGCCAAGGAAATTGCTCATGCATCAAGAACTTGCACTCCTATTTGTAAATGTTTCACTTCAGGATAAGGATGACAATAAACTATACGGCTGCATAGACATTTTGTGTTCCATGATAAACTTGTATTGCTTGTATTAGTATTTAGTTTTCTAGCACTTGTGTAGTTTTACGGCTATGAGTAAATTCTTCACGTCGCTGGAAAGTAATTTGTCCTGAGTTTGTATTCATCTTGCCCTCTACCTTAAATCTATCTGAAATCCTCAAGTCGGACACGTCACCCTCAAAACGACCTAATTAAGACATAAACATCATTTAAAATTAGTTAATAAGTTCTTGAGATAGCCCGCTAGGCCCGAATGGTACCAAAACCACTAAACAAATATTCAATTTTAGTTTAAAATCCTACTGGACACTGTTTTCATATACTGAATAAAAAAAGAAACTTCCGATTTGTACATATGGTATTTGTTGTGTTAAAGAATTCATTGTGTAATGAAATTATATAGGTAGTATTAGCCTTGAGCTGTATTATCAGTATTCATGAATTTTATTGATTATTTTTACACTGTTAATCGTCGACAACGTGAAATTCAATTTGCACGTGCATGCATGGTTCGACATGTTCCGTGTAGTATCAATTTGTTTTTCTTGTCTTACTGAAATTTTTGTCAATTGAACGAAAACACTTCAAAATTTGTAAAAAAACAACAACATTTTTTACATTGTAGCATTTTTAGTATGCCAAGAATACTCAATAATTTAACTTGATGCTGGCATGTCGACAGAAGACGTTGCTAGGCATGTTGGGAGTTCTAGTCGAGCGATAAGAAATCTTCAGGTAAGATTTCAAACACCAGGAAGCACGACTTGCCACGTCATGGACGTCCGCATGTTACAACGCGTGGTCAAGACCGCTATATCATGAACACGCATTTGCGCAATCGATTCCAAACTGCCACTGCTACTGCTTCTAACACACCTGGGCTTCATAATAACGCAACGTCATCGTCTTAATTGGGAACGTGTACACACTCGTTTGATACAGAGACGCTGGAATACCGTTCTTTTTTCGGATGAATCCAGATTTCCTGTAAATTTTCTTAGGAAAAATAACATTGATTTCATTGATGAATGGCCCGCTAAAAATCCTGATCTCAACCCCATCGAGCATGTCTGGGATAGTCTGGACAGACGATTGAGACGTCGTCCCAACCCACCCACTACCGTCATGCTCTCATTCAGGAATGGAACAATATTCCACAGGCAGAAATCAACACTTTAATCAATTCTATGCACCTGCCATGCACTGCAGTGCAATTCAACAGGTGGTCATACCCGTTATTAAGTGGGGTTTTTTTTAAACCCTACCATACTTGTTCAAAATTTCTCCCAGTTTCTGTTAACCTATGACCATGATTTTTGCACCAAACGATGCATCATGGAACACTCTTTGAACGCATATATAAAAAGTATTCCCCCAGTTTGTTTTCATCAAGTTATGTTCAAGCAAAGTTAGCGGAAGTTTCTTATTTTGTTCAGTATATATACGAGTCTGCACTAACACTCCATAGTGACATTATAGCTTACAATGGTTTCGTATCTCCAAGACAGCTTCGAAAATATGGGCCCTAGCACGTAATATTTGTACATTCAGAGTCACAAACATTATATAATGCAGAGGAATGTCTGTTTTACAGAATATGTTCTGTTTTAAAGCAATCAATTGTACATACTTCCAGTTCCAAAACCAAACGTTGATGCTGATGACCTCGACTTGCCAAACAGACGACTTGCTGTAGCAAATCCTAAATCTGGTGATGAAGTTGTTTTAGTGTCGCCAAAGACACTCGCTTTATTTCTAAACAAACCTGTCTGAAAAAACATAATTCAAAGTGCAATGCATTGATGTAAACGATAAAACAAAAATAATGAAATAATATAGCCAAAATACGGGGTTCAGTGAGCATGAACACAATTCCTGCTAAAAGAAAAGGCACCTGTAAATGTAGAAAATCATCTATTAGATTTTAAAAACTGAAAAAAATTAAACATTTACTAGAACATTCAGAAGTAGCACATTTGTTATGTCCAAAATCAGTTACATTGAACATGACGCCATAAACAGCTTATTAAGGCACGACATAACATTACAACACACTCAACAGGCAAACATAAAAACATTTACTTGACTCTGTCCAAATCCAAAGCCTGTTCCTGTGCTGGTCGCTGTATTCACAAACAGAGGTTTACTGGCGCCAAACAGTCCACCTGTCTGTGCAGTCTGAGTCTGTCCAAACAATCCACCACTGCTGGTAGATGTATTTGTACCAAAAGCACCTGTAAATCACAACTACATCATTTAATTGCATTCTAGCACAGTGTTCTTTTAACACAAAACACATTGTCTTGACATTTATGTACTAGAAACAGAACAACCTGACCTGCAGAATCTATTCCACGTTTTAGTGGTGCTATTGCAATAGCAGTAAAAATAGCTCACTTAGAGAAATAAATATAAAAAAATTAGTATATTTTAAATTCTGAAAAGTATTTTGCTAATCTAGCTGCAACCAATGATCAATGATACATTTTACGATCTTACAGGTTGCTATTTTAATACATTTGCAAAACTTATCTTTGTACCTGAAAGATTTACCTGAATGACAATTTTTTTCATACAGTTTCTTAAATTTAATGCATTCAGTCACAAGTATTTCCCAAATCATGAGCTAGAGGTTCAGAATACTGTTAGTTAAGCTATAACTAGTAACCGTAACTTAACAAAATGCAGTGTGTGGCTGTCTTAAAATTACCAGGTGTGGGAATTTCAAATCCATCGGCCATGCTGATTTTCATAATGAACCATTAAGACCATTGGGAGCCACCCATATTCCTGACTATATTTTATTTGTAGTCTACTGTAGTTGGAGCTTTTAATATTTGTGATATCTGGAGTTATAATCCAGCTTTCACACATATATTTTTGATTAAATATTAACAAACAAAATACTATTTTTAAATGACATAATTACCCGAACATCTATTTTATTGCATTATTTTCTAATCCAGATCAATACAATATGTATATTAGATATATTCCTACCATCGGTAATCTAGAATTTTGTTTAGCTAGTAACATTGGGTAATACAGCTTTAACAATGAAATAAATTATCAACTTACTCCAAGGCAGATAATCAAATCTGAAAACAATTGGTTCTGAATCTAGTATTAACTTAAAATGGTCTTCATGAGAGCAAACTAAGTGATTATTTACAAACATATTTGATCTGAAGATCTAAAGGTATGTTTAACAAGCTCATTGTTATGTGTAACTAAGAACAGAAGGCACAATATAATGACAACAAATTTAATTATGTCCTTGCTGAATGTTTTCTGTAAATTTATTTTACATTTTGCATAAAACTACAAATTTGTCTGAAATATAACTTAGCACCCTATAAATATGTGAAAATTACAGTAAAAATCAAATTCTTTACAAATATGAGTTTTTAGAATTCCATACATGAAAAATTAACTAAATTAATGGAAACTAAAGACATTACCCTACTATTGACACATGCTATTTTCAATATAAAGATCAATTGCTATTAAAATTTTAATTCCGGTTGCCTAAATATAATACCATATTTAAGAGCATACATTTTTAGCCCAGATGAAACTAATTGTTTTACAACCAACACACTCGCATTTATAATCAATCACAGGACTTGTCGTGTTCACTTCTCTATCAAAAGAGTGATTAACCTTGAACTTTGACCCAGCCGGAAGTTATTTGGTTTAGTACTAACTATACTGAAACATACATTTTTCAAAAAGTGTCCAGCTATGTGTTTTTATGACAACCAGGATCTGGTGTTTTCTGACATAAAGTGACAACCTCACTGAAACTGTTGTTTCTACAGTGTAACCTAATATAATGTACATCTCATAAGGCATATATATTGTATACAGTTTTCTACAAACGCAATATATCATATTAAACAACAAAGTGTTTTAAAATAAAACTTCTGAAGATATTTACTGTCAGTTGGGTGTGTGTACTCAGGTATATATGCAGAGACAACAAAGATTGTCAGAGTATGTCTACTCCTTTAAAGTATTCCATTAAAACACATGCACTTGACTGACCCCTAGATTAGAGACCTGAACAGGTACATCAAAGAAATATCAGTATTAAACAAATACACTGTCTGAGAAAGGAAACACCTGTACCTGTATGAAGTAATGACTTAATGTCCGGGACATTAGTGTTGGGAGGAAATCCTGTATGCAGTGTGTGGCTGTCTTAAAGTTACCAGGTGTGGAAATTTCAAATCCATCGGCCATGCTGATTTTCACAATGAACCATTAAGACCATTGGGAGCCACCCATATTCCTGACTATATTTTATTTGTAGCCTACTGTAGTTGGAGCTTTTAATATTTGTGATATCTGGAATTATCATCCAGCTTTCACATATTTATTTTTGATTAATTACTAAAAAACAAAATACTATTTTTAAATGACATAATTACCCAAACATCTATTTTATTGCATTATTTTCTAATCCAGATCGATACAATATGTATATTAGATATATTCCTACCATCAGTAATTCAGAATTTCGTTTAGATAGTAACATTGGGTAATACAGCTTTAACAATGAAATAAAATATCAACTTACTCTAAGGCAGATAATCAAATCTGAAAACAATTGGTTCTGAATTTAGTATAAACTTAAAATGGTCTTCATAAGAGCAAACTAAGTGATTATTTAAAACAATATTGGATCTGAAGATCTAAAGGTATGTTTAACAAGCTCATTGTTATGTGTAACTAAGAACAGAAGGCACAATATAGTGACAACAAATTTAATTGTCTTTGCTGAAAGTTTTCTTTAGCTTTATTTTACATTTTGCATAAAACTACAAATTTTTTTTAAATATAACTTAGCACCCTATAAATATGTGAAAATTACATTAAAATATAATTCTTTACAAATTTGAGTTTTTAAAATTCCATACATGAAAAAGTAACTAAATTAATGGAAACTAAAGAAATTCCCCTACTATTGACACATGTTATTTTTAATATAAAGATAAATTGCTATTAAAAGTTTAATTCAGGTTGCCTATATATAATACATTACCATATTTAAGAGCAATTGTGTATAGCAAGTCAAATACATGTACAGTCATTAGTGTCAAAGTCAAGGTCATTGTGAACTTGTGTGGTCCAGTATAGTTTAATTACATAAAATCACAAAATCATAATATTTTTATTATGCACTGAATATGTGCTGTAGGGTGTATACTATCAAATCAAATCCCATAGACGACAATAGTAACACATGTGGCTTAAACTCCTACCTGCAACGTATCAATTGATATAAACACGACAGATATAAATACTACCACCCCTCAGCCTTAAAGTGAATCATAAAAAGTGTGTGTCAAGCTGCTAATTTCTGAGATAACGGGTAGCGTCTATGACTACCCTAGTTCTTTGTTTTTACACGTACCCCATACATGTTTCAAGCTCAAGGCTACTTGACACAGTGGTACTAGATGAAATACAATTGCATACAGTTTTAGCCCAGATGAAACTAATTGTTTTACAACCAACACACTCGCATTTATAATCAATCACAGGACTTGTGGTGTTCACTTCTCTGTCAAAAGAGTGGTGCACTTTGAACTTTGACCCAGCCGGACGATATTTGGTTTAGTACTACCTATAGTATAACCTTGATATTCTCATACTATATTCTATCCATGGCCAACAGTAAACATCTTACAACTAATCTTTTTAAGATTTTACTCTTATTATTTAAAAAAACAAAAAAAGGTTATATCTACAGAGCTTATATATTTGCAAGGAGTAGACATTTGGAATCAACTGTTTACTCACCTGGCCGAGACTGGCCAAAAACAGTAGCCTGAGTTGGAGTCTGGCTGGAGAGTCCACCAGTGGCGGCAGTAGTTGTTACAATGCCAAAACCTGTCTGTGCAGTCGGACTCTGTCCAAACAATCCACCACTGCTAGTAGATGTATTTGTACCAAATGCACCTGTAAAACATAACTACATCATTTAAATGCATTCTAGCGCAGTATTGAGACTTCTTTTAGCACAAAATACTAGGTCCTGACATCCATACGCTACAAATAAAACAATCCTACTTATAAATTCAGCTTTTCGATGCTGTTGGAACAGAATTTAAAATATTTTATTTAGAGAGAATAATCAGCTTGTTTGAGAAAATAAATTGTAGTGCTTTAAATTCTACACTTACCACGTACATTTAATTCATAGTTTAATAAATTGAATACATTGAGTCAAAATGACTTCCTGGATCACGTGCTACTGGTTCAGAATATTGTTAGTAAAGCTGGATATGAAATTAAAGGCTTTTTTATTTATTTAACGATGCCACTAAAGCACATTGATTTTTTTATCTTATCATCAGCTATTGGACATCAAACATATGGTCATTCTGACACGGTTTTTAGAGGAAACCCGCTGTCGCCACATATGTTACTCTTTTACAACAGGCAGCAAGGGATCTTTTATTTGCACTTCCCACAGGCAGGATAGCACAAACCATAGCCTTTGTTGAACCAGTTATGGATCACTGGTCGGTGCAAGTGGGTTATACCTACGCTTTTGTGGTATGCACGAATACGTCGCGAATAGTTTATCTGGCGGCGTTATTTTTAGATTGGGGGAACTCCTCGCCGCGCATGGCATTCTGGAACCAAACACTGCACTTACATTGTACCTTTGTAAACAAAAAGAATAGTATTATTTAATATTTATAAATAACTAAAACAGATAAAAACATTTATTTATAAATTAAAAAATAAAAAATAAAAAATAAAAAATAAAAAAAAATAATTAGAATTAGAATTAGAATAAAATTAAAATTAAAATTAATATAAATAATAATAATACTAAAATAATAATGAAAATAAATAAAATTAAATACATAGTTATAAAAAGAAAAAGAAGAAGAAAATAAATATATATAGCAATCCAGTTAACAGTCATTAAAAGTGCAGTATATGTTTAGGAAGGGGTGCAAATTAAAAAATAATGATAATAAAATAGATGCAAATAATCTTGCCAAATAAATAAATAAAAATGGGGGACCAAGAAATAACACCCAGCATACTAATAAAATATAGAAATGCAGATACAGTGGGAGATAACTGGAAAATAGGTTAATAAATGAAATAGTTTGTTTTGTTTAACGATACCATTAGAGCACATTGATGTATTAATCATCGGCTATTGGATGTCAAACATATGGTCATTTTTGACAGTCACAGGGGAAACCCGCTACATTTTTCCATTAGTAGCAAGGGATCTTTTATATGCACCATCTCACAGACAGGATAGCACATACCACGACATTTGATATATCAGTCGTGGGAACACACAAAAATTGGTCAGACACCAATCATAAGCAGGGGTGGAGGGAGGCAATCTTCGAATTTGGGTAAAAAAGAATAAGACATTCGGGCAAAATAAGCTGGCTTTAAAAGTGTTCTCTATGTAGTTCAATCATTCTACTGACAGTATTATTTTTAACGAAACACGTGTAAAAAGAAGAAACTATTTTATTAACGACACATTCAACACATTTTATTTACTGTTATATGGCGCTGGATATATGATTAAGGACCACAAAGATATTGAGGAAGGAAACCCGCTGTTGCCACTTCACAGGCTACTCTTTTCAATTAGCATCAAGGGATCTTTTATATGCACCATCCCATAGAGAGGATAGCACATATCACAACCTTTAATATACTGACTGGAGCGAGAAATATCCCAATGG
>JAECMU010055920.1:0-10237 GCA_016106625.1 Dracogyra subfuscus | reverse complement strand
GAAATGCATTTCAAGTTCTCTTAATCCTAAACTGACAGCACATCAAGCGCAATGTTAAAGTTACATGTGTAGCTCCATTTCTTACAAACTGTAAATCCTTCAGACTTCGTTTATAGTGTCACCTATGGATGTTTACCACAGTGCATGTGGACAAAAATTACTATAGATCCTGAAATTAATGGGTTCATAAATTAATGCGAGTGACGATGGGCAGACTAAAATGTGACATGAATATAATGCAAGTTGCCTCCCTTTGAAATATTATTTTCCTAACAACACACCTCTATATACTTTTCGGTTAATTCATTTGAACTTACTTTCATGCTTAAATCCAATTAACTTTCAAGCTCACTGTCCTGGGCACACACCTCAGCTATCTGTCCAGGACAGTGGGTTATAGTTGTTAATGAGAGAGAAGAGGGTGTAGTGGTTTTACACATACCCACTGAGTCATTAAACCTCCCTCTGGGGTGGAGCCGGTATCGGGCTGTGAATCCTGTACCTACCAGCCTTATTTCCGATGGCTTAATCATGTTGCCACTGAGGCTGGTTAAATCCAAGTTACAGGCAGCTACAATGAGATCACTTCACTGTGTACACATCAGTTAACAACATGTTTAGTCCGTTGTGTTTGTGAAAACAAAACAAAGAAACAGTCCACCTGACAATCAACGTGCTAAAATCCATTCACACACGATGGATCATGTTGACTTTTGACAGGGTGAGCAAAGACCCTGCATTTGTCACACATTGCTGGCATCTGGCTAAACTATTGTGGACAGTTATGCTTTATAAATATATTAGAATTTTAATCTTTGTTTCTTGTGTTTTAATAATGTTGGACACATATATGCATCGAGATAGATACAACTAGCAGCAAAATTGAACATGCTTATTATGGGAGAGACTTTTTATTATGTGGATTTCTTGTGGTTCGTAATGGAAAGATTATACTTTTAGACAGTTGCCTATATCAAATGTTAAAACTTTAATTCAGGAAAACAGCCGCGTGAGGAACTCCTGTCTCGCCTGGGTCACTACGAGATGGAGAACACTATGTTGAAGGAATCGTCGCGACTGGCAGACGACAAACTCCGCACACAGGCCAGCGAGATGGAGAGTATGGAGAGACAACAAGAGCAGCTGGAGGAGAAACACAAACGACTGAACGACGAGAAGAAACGACTGGAGACCGAGAAGAATCGATTAGAGGAGACGTGTCGACAACACGAGAGTAGTGTGAAAGGTAGGATGAAAAGAAAGGAATGTCTGTTTAATGGCTCTTTGGAATAGTTTAACCATCCAACATACTGTACACTGTATACAGTGCATTCCCCAATTCACATTTACCCGCTTTTTTGCACACAACACTCACCAGAGTGCGAATAATTTTTACATATTCATATACCACAAGAGTTTCGAGCACCGGAAGTGATTTAGTAACAGGAGATGGAAGACAAGTCAGCTTCCTGTTTCTTTAGATTTAGTTTTTTTTCGATGGATTATATGTTGGAATTTTGAGTTGATAAAGTAGTTTTCATCAAGTATTTCCACTTGACAATAATGGTGACATGTTGCTGTCATTTTCAGGGACCGATACCTGATCGTGACAGCTAATTTGATAATAAATTTACCAACAATGAAAATTGTCAAATATTGGTATGTGAATTGTAGTTAAAAAAATTTTTTAATTCTGTTCAGAAAACCACTGTTATTGGGAATAATGGACATAAATAACTGGACAGATGGTCACAAATGCCCATAAGTAAACACAACCTTTTAGATTTTTGCCTAAGTTTAATCAACATCAACCGATCTAAAAAATCATAAAAATTAGAAAAACCCACACAATTAATCCAGTAGTCTTAAGGTTAAACTAGGTGTATTTGTGTTCTAACATGATTCATTTTAATTTTGTCTTACTTGAGAGAGAGAGAAAGAGAGACAAACAGATAGAGACAGACGATAGAACTTACAGAGAGACAAAACAGAGTGTGGTGGAAGAACTACCAAAAAACATCAATATATCCACTTTTCCCATAGGCAGGATAGTACATACCACAGCCTTTGATGTACACCCATTTGTAGTGCACTTGCTTTGATGGGGGAGGGAAATCTTTTGCTGCCATTCAAGACTATTCCTACGTCAAAAGCAGCAAGGGATCTTTTATAATGTTTTTCTGATAAGCAGTGGCGTAACTATGGGGGGCCTGGGGGGGCCAGTGCCCCCATTCACACCATGGGCCCCCATTGGCCCCCCCATTTGACATTTGATTGTACACAAATAATATGACCCAAAAGCGATGCCGTCCTCTAGCCCCCCCCCCCCAAGACAAAGGTCTTGCCCACTTTAGCCCCCCCAAAAATAAAGACTCAGTTACAGCACTGCTGATAAGAACAATTTATTACCACAGATGTGAGACTTGTGGGGATGAGGGGAAAAGACCCTTCTGGCGTGTACTTGGCTATACCTGCAGTTGTATTTTAATAGTCTATGACATTGCTTTGTGTGATGGTTTCTTATCTGTTCATTATTTGTTCAACATGTGTTCCAGGTTTGAAGAATGAAGTAGAGAAGTTACGGATAGACAACAGGAATCTCACAATGGAGACGGATCAGTTCCAGAATCAGCTCAAGTTAGTTTTAATTCTGTTTATACATTAATCTGATCTCATAGCAATTGCACTTCGCCAGAACCCACCACCTCATACCCATAATACAATTGAGAATTTTAGCCATTTACTTAGAAGTTAGGATGTTCGGACCAGTTCATGAGTATAAAAAAGGGTTTCAGGTTGTGAGGGGTTATAAGAGAAAACAATCTTGACAAAAATGCAGCAAGGGATCTTTTATATGTACTTTTCCCACAGACAGTACAGCATGTACCACTGCCTTTTAGATAAACCAGTTGTAGAGATCCAGGGATGTGTGGGGAAAAAACCAAAGAGTCAACCCCTTGATGGACAGTGGATTGAGTACCCATTGCCCCTCAAACCATTTCTCTCTGACACAGCTACATCCTGGCCTTTGTCTGACTTAGACCCAATATTCTTCACATTGTACAATGTTACAGTACAATAGAAGATAAGGTTGCCCTTAACCTTCTGAGTACTGCAGACAAATATCTTGCCCGACGTCATGTCAGTTGACATACCGTACACTGTATACAGTGCATTCCCCAATTCATATTTCCCACCATTTTGCACACGACACTCACGGGAAACGATTTAGTAACAGGAAACAAAAGACAACTTAACTTCCTGTGTCTTTAAAATTTGATTTTTCAGTATAAAATGGCTTGGTTTTCGACGAGTATTTTTGCTTGACAACAATTGCGGCGACGTGCGGCCATTTTCAGGATCTATAGCTGATTATGACAACTATTTTGATAATAAATTTGATCATTTTACCAATAATGAAAATCACGATATATTGGGATATGAATCGTAGCTCGTTTGAAAAAAAAAATATTCTGGTCAGGAAGCCTCTGTTATTGGGAATAATGGACATAAATACTGGACAGCTGGCCACAAATGCTCGTAAGTAAATGTAACTTTTTCGATTTTACCTAATTTTAATCAACAATAACTGATTTAAAATAACATACAAATTTAAAAAATAATACTTACCGATTCAGATATGAACTTTATTTAAGTGAATATATGTGAGTAAAAATTATAAACTTGTAACCACCTAACATGATTTTGTCAAAAATTAATCCAGTAGTCTAAAGGTTAAGGGTTAGAAGTCAGGAAGCTACATTATGAAGGACATATTATATTACTCATATGGGCAGAGAGAAGTGATCTTTCCTTTGGGGACACAAAACAATTCTTCCTCTAGATATGTTTTGACATCATAATCAGTGCTATACTATAGGCTTTGACGTCACAACTGTTAGGTGACAACAGACAACTGTGACTGGTTTTTTTATCCATTTCAAAAATTAACTTACATCATCAGCGATGCATACGTCACAGCTATGATGCAAGGCTGTCTCTTGTTCTCAATTTACATTCTTATTTTCAATAACAGTATTATTTGGTAAATATTGATAATGGGTAATAAATAGAATACCCAACTCACTACTCGGCAATACTGTTTATTGCACTTGTGAATGAATGTTGTTCTTCCCTCGCCAAAGGCTCAAGAAGGATAACATCAAATCACTTGTGCATTATAAACAGTATTGCCGAGTAACTTGTTGAGTATTCTCTAAATACATACATGTATGCCTGTAGCTTTGAAATTTCGTGGATGGGTGAGTAGGTGGGGTTGTGAGGAAAGAGGCCTGATTTCAGTAAATTTTTGACCCCACTTGGATCATCACTTGAAAAATTCATTTCCAAAATACGATATACGCAGGGTACAAAGTTAAGGGTCGCCCGGTCGCCCGTGGCGAGTCAAAATGGCGCCGGGCAAGTCAAAACCTTATCACGTGTCGCCCGCCTGGCGACCCAATTTCCGCGTATTATGTTAGGTATAAAATGCAAATTACTAGTTGATCAGGAAGTTTAATTTTTATTCATTGTTTTCAACTGGTTTCCTGTCAGGTTTTCCGAAGTTGCATTGTGTTTACGAAATATACCGAGTCTACTATACCCCAAAGTTTAAACACCAGTCGTCAATGCGAACAATGTCAACAAATTTCATTTGCTATGCATGTGCGTGTATTGTGGGAACTTCTAATTAACTGAACTCTTGACAGATCACACAAGTGTCACGATGTTGTTGTTGATTGTCTTGTTAAAAAACACGTTGAATTATTGTTTTTGTTCAGGTTTTTAAAAACTTTTGACATAAACTGAACACGTGTTGTTTACATGAAATACCGTTATTGTAAACGTTATTGGCAGCAAACGTCATTTCGGAAAAATGAGGCGTTACTTGTCGGGTGTGTCGGAGCCGAAGAAATATTTTTTAGATGAAACAAAACAAGAAAAGAGTAAAGTGTACGAAACCGAGACGAGGGTAATATAAGTCGTAGAAGCATCACTCGGGGTGAATGGATTTTTATGTACCCTCTGGGAGCTCTTACCCCGAGCCGAAGGCGAGGGGTAAAAAGAGAAACCAGAGGGTACATAAAAATCCATTCACCCCGAGTGATGCTTCTACAACGAATTTATCTTGCCGACATGTTAATTAATTAACCAATACACTATAATAAAATAACTCCAAACTATAGCATTACTTACGAAAAACCGTCATTCACGCGGACGCAAAAGAAAGCACTTGATAGCGAGAAAAAATAGTTCCATCAAAATAATAAATAAAGAACACAAATATTGAAAAATATTTTTTAAACATTACATTTTATTACTATGATTGTTTTCAATAGATGATAGTAAATTACTGAAAACGACAGGCGGGGTACATGTATATGAGAAAACAATCTAGTCATTTATACCCCGCCTGTATTTCTCTTACGCGGTGTATAAGGGATTTGTCTTAGTGTAACCAGCCAATGGGATTCGAGTATTTGACATGAAGGCGGGATAAGGAGAGTTATGCCGTCGTGGTGCGAGGGCCGTCCATGGCTACGACATGAAGACGGGAAAATGTTTTGTACAATTTGCGTACAACAAGATGTGACACTAAATATTAATTCAGAGCTAAGAAGTATCCGTTTTCTATCAAAAAACCAATCTGTCAGTCACACTTATTAACAGAACAATATATAAAATTTATATTCTAACTCGTTCCAAAATGTAAGAGTATTTCTTGGTTAAACATTTACTCTGCCCTCAGAGTCTGTGCAGATTTGTAAACAGTCGGGTTTTGTCATTAGTTCCATTTGATATTGGCTTGCATTAACGATGTTTGCAGCTCACATTAGAGTATGATATTGACACAATATTCTACATTATTACAGTGCTTTACATCGTATCGTTTAGAGATATTGTTATCTGTTTCATAATTATTAAATAGTGATTTTGCCTTTAAGTTGTGTGTATTTCTCGTGTGGATGTGATTATTATTGTTTGTGTAAATTGGTACATGTATTTTTTAAATTCGTTATCATACAGTCATTATCCTTTTCATTCCAAGACAGAGCCTTAGTAAAACATTCCTGATGTTTGATTGTGTGGATCTTGTGACAACTATTGAAATAAATGTATTTGTTATGAAACTAAGTTCTGTTTCCTTCTTTTGTGTTATTATTATTGTTTGTATGATATAACATGTTTTTGTAAAGTGCAATTTAAGTAAGGTATTTTTAAAACAAAATGCAGCCTTGGGCCACTCAAAAGTTGTACGGGCGAGTCAAAGTGCTGCTATGAGTGGCCCGATTGGCGAGTCAAAAAAAATCCCAAGATCGTACCCTGTATACGTCACTTTCCGAATTTTGGAGTTGGCAGTGAAGGTATCCTGATGATAATGCAACTCGACAATATGACAAGGTTTCTATGAAAATGTGTTGTATACTTATTGATCAGTTATCTTGGGACTACGAGATCGTAATGGTTTTACGATTTCATAACGTTACAATAGCTTCGAAAAAATAGGGTCTAGGATCTTAAAACTGTACGTCTTGTGACATAATGCGGCAAAGTGACATACATTTGATATACAGTGAAACTCCTTTAAACCAGACACCCTCATAATCCAGTAAAAATTCTGGTTTATAGAGGTACATGTATCTGGTTTAGAGAGGTTCTCTTTGTACAGATAGTTAACAAGGGACCACAGAAAAAATCCTGTTTTGATATAATTCTGGTTTACAGAGGATATAGTTTTCATATAATTCCAGTTTATAGAGGTTCTGGTTTTGATATAATTCCAGTTTACAGTGGCTGGTTTTGATATAATTCCAGTTTATAGAGGTTCTGGTTTTGATATAATTCCAGTTTACAGAGGGTCTGGTTTTGATATAATTCCAGTTTACAGAGGGTCTGGTTTTGAAATAATTCCAGTTTACAGAGGGTCTGGTTTTAAATAATTCTAGTTTATAGAGGTTCTGGTTTTGAAATAATTCTAGTTTATAGAGGATCCAGTTTTAAAAGGTTTCACTTTACGACATTCTGGTTATGAGATCTTCACTCGTATTATTGTTTTTCTTGGTAACAGGTCCAAGTCTAAAGAGCTGGATCATGTGACCGGACAGCTGTCGAAGAAGGATCATCAACATGACGTAGTACTCAACAAGTGAGTTACATAGTGACCTTAGTTTACAGCCATTTTCTAGGTTTCTTCATATGGAAAAATTACTTAAAGGGAGAGTCAACTCAAACATGAGCCTTATGTGTTGGAAAGATGTATACCCGGACCACCAACACATACTGACACTTTAACAAATGAAAAACACGAGTTAATAACAAATAAACATGATTATTTCTGCTAACTGGGGGCAGCCATTTTCGTTTATTTTCTAGGCATCCATACTCTAGCTTGGGGCAAAGTGACGTGAACTCCAACCAACTCCTGTATGCACAGTATAAACAAAAGTAGTAATTTGCGACACTTTTCTTTGATCAACGTGACTTTTAAAACAACATAAATGATGTGATAATATGATAAACTATTTAACTAAATACAAAATGGGGTTATAGTTTTTTTCTCTAAATAATAATTCACAGATTATGAAATGTATTGATTGCCTGCTTCTTCTGATAGTAAAATTTAAACAAATTCTGTTTTCTTTACTGTAAATTGAACTGGATTTTTGTGTTTATTTCTCTACAGTGTGATGGTGGAGCTGAAAGCCAAAGATGCAGAATTACAATCATCGAAGAAAGAAATGAAAAACCTGGAAAATCTGTATCAAGAACAAATGCAGAAACAGCAGACGATAAATAGTCAAGCCGCAGCCACACTGAGTATGTGTGAATCACATTTCTATAGTCGGAACCACATTGTTAACAACTACGTGAAAAGTACTCTCCTACCTTTAATTACTTTTCAATTTCTCCAACATTTTGTCCAGACAGAAATTGTAAAAAACCCAACTTCCACTTACTAGATGGTAACCATCGGCCTAATTCACAAAGCACTCTTAGGCTCTGCTAGCATCCTCTTTGCAAGTCTTTTAGCATTGCACTGCGAGATCGCAAAGTTGCGAGAGTTTAGTGAATTAGGCCTCATGTCACATCTGTTGATTTGCCGAGAACTGCTAGGACATCAAGCATGTAATTTCTTGCCAGCTGCTATTTAAAAAAAAATGGGTAGAAAAATTGATCTTTTATATTCAGCATCCAACAGATAGGATAGCACATACCACGACCTTTGATATACCAGTTGTCGTGGACTGGCTGGAATGAGAAATAGCTTAATTGGCCCACCGATGGGGATCAATCGCAGACTGACGGGGCATCAAGCGAACACTGTACCACTGGGCTATGCCCCCCCAACCCTCCCCCCCCCCTAAAACAAAGAAAGACTTATGGCTTGTAGGTACTGAGTTCATGTTCCACCCGAGGTAGTCAAAAGTTTTTTTAATTATTCCAGTACGGACTCGAACCCAAAGTGAATACAGTGGAAAGCTTAATGCGAATGTGTAAAGCCGTATGCAGCCCTTGAAATTCGGACAAGTTTGCTACGGCAGTTAAGTGCCATTGCAAGTCAATTTTACAATGGCACTACAGCTGCAATTTTAAAGAAAAGATTAATGCTGTCAAAATTATTCATCTATGATAATATGCTGAAACATGACATCTCAACTTTACTTTCGTAAGCTTCTGTACTGGAACAAACTGATTTATATCAATTGGGGAAACATTGGGTCACATTCAGTTATAAATACTTTTTTCTTGTGATCTACAATTGGACAGATTTCAGAGAAAAATTCATACAGACTTTTCACCATTCTTCAATTTTGCGATAGCTTTTGCGACAGCATTGCCGATTGGCGCCGCGAATTTCGAGGGCTGCATATGCACCAAGTGTTACCCACTTAATTGCTGTGATTATGGGTGTGTCTTCCAAGTGTAGAGTGCTCACCTGAGGTGCAGATTGTGGTTATTTATTATCTGGTGCCCCCCCCAAAAAAAAAAAAAACCCCATAAAACAATAACCTTACTGAATATGGAATTGTATGATACAAAGTATGGGGACTAATTTTAGTATTTCACACCATTACTATATAGATATTTTTCACCTTCAGTGAAACATTTAAGCTGATGAGATACATAATGATACATAATGAATGTTTAATGACACCCTAGCATCAAAAATACATCGGCTATTGGGTGTCAGACTATGATAATACAATCAAATAAGGTGATGATCAACATCAATATAAAAATTCAAGATTTAAATAACAGCAGTGTAAAGAACTGTTCAAAAATACAAATAACACAGATAGATACTGACTTTTACTCAAAATTTCAATTTGTGCTGTAGTGGCCATTCTCAAAGAGAATGTTACACCCCTGCACCACGGTGAGGTTACAGTGTGCGCAGGGGTTAGGTTGATGAGTCAAATATTGTTAAAATAGCAATAGATTCCAAAGTGTAAGTAAAAGGATGCGACAATCATTCAATCTGCCATCGCATTTGTTTTTGTACAATTTTGACTTTGTTGCTATACCAGTTACAAGAATAGTTGCTGCCGTAATATTTACTGAACAGAAACACAAACTTAGAAAGTGAAATACAACTTTACTGAAGAAATACAAAAGGAGAAGGCAGATTGAAAAACAAGGGCAATTACTTTCACCCATTATATCAAGAGAGATAACTCCAACTACAGTTGTTATAACATCAAGTACTAACAATATCGGGCACTATTTTAATTCTAATTTTGATATATGGACCTAAAATGTTTACTGAAGGTAGCAAATATCCATATGTGTGCAGTGTCAAAATTAGAGTCCCAATATTTATCAAATAATTTCATATTCAGATGACGCCAGATCTTACAGAAATTATGATGTTGTTATTTGCAGATGATATTGTTTTACTTTCAGATACACGAGAGGGGTTACAAAAGAAATTAGATATATTATATAATTATTGTCAAAAATGGAAGCTGATTGTAAATTTACAGAAAACGAAAGTTGTAGTATTTCGAAGAGGGGGGAAAAATTTGCTTCAACGAAAAATGGTATTATGGAAAGGAAAGACTAAATGTGGTTCCACAATATATCTATCTTGGTATATGTTTCAATAGTCAAATAAGTTTATCACAAGTAACTAGGCATTTAGCAGTCAAAGGAAAAAGGGCATTAATAGAGATTTTGAGAACAATGTCAAATTACAAAATATTCCCATTTCATATTTTCTTTAAAATATTTGATA
>JAECMU010055906.1:20644-32326 GCA_016106625.1 Dracogyra subfuscus | reverse complement strand
AGCAGACACGCATGGCGACATTCTAAACACCGGACTCATACGCCTTTTTATAATGTGTGTTGTAGTGTGGTCCGATGTTTAGAACGTCGACATGACTGTCTGCTATAATTGACTGCTCGGTTTTTGTAATGCAACACTAGCCGATCCGTACCATTTTTAGCTCATTGTTGGCGCGACAAAAGTGTCCCACTTTCAAAATACCGGGTTTATTTTTAACTTGGAAACGCCAGCATAGCGAATCCAAAGCTGAGTGTGGCGTGTTATATGCACCAAATGTGACTGGATTAACTGTTCTAAATGCTTAAATAATAAAAATATTCCAGACATAACAGCTTTAATTAAATGGAACAGGCATCGGTGGTGTAGTGGTTAAGCCACTGAACTTAATTCAGTTATATCCATGATACATTTGCCATAAAATAAATATTTCTTTCGCCAACATTTCTAAACCATTAACAAAAGAAAAAAAGAAGTATTAAAAAAAACATGAAAACTTTGAAACAAATAAAAAAAAGATTCAAACTTGCCCATGAAGTTTCCCCTCGACAAGAACTCCTCGACACTGTGGAGCAGGCTTAATGTTCCAATCAGAAAGAATGTAAACCTTGTCACCATCTCCATTTTGGCTACTAGATGTGGTCTCCACAACTAGGACAAACAAAATTAATACAAATTAAAGAGTAAAACTTGATTAACAACAAAATGGCTTTATCAAAAATCTCTGACATCCCTTCTCTCCCTACACCCATCTCGCACACAACTACATGCCCATTATCATCTGTATCATCAGTCTTGATATAGTTTCAAAGGAAAATGTTGGTAATACATATAAAGGAATTCACAGAAAATAAGTATAAACTATATTGCAGTAATATTTGTTTCAAAATAAGTACTGGAATGAAATGCTCATGGTACATTTATCAGAAACAGCTGTCAGATGAGAATAATACTCAAATTACTAATTCTCAACCCCATCCCATCCCATCCCATCCCCAAAACAAAAGGGCCCACTAAAATCAAAGAAGACATTCCCAGTTCACCTTCATGGTTCTCTTTATTGGTATGGCCTTTTCCTTTGCCTTCAGAATGTACAGCTGTCTTTTTTCCTTTTTGCTGTACACTTGTTTTATTGTTGACTTTTTCTTTCCTTGTCTTATTCTCTTTCTCATTATTTTCAGAGTGTACACTCGACTGTTGGTCCTTTTCGTTACTTTCAGAATGCATGTTTGTTTTACTGTTCTGTTCTTTTCTTGTTTTATTGCCTTTTGCAATAACTTCAGAATATATCACTTCCTTTTTATCTTTTTCTTTTCTTTTGGAATGTACATTTGCCTCTGTGCTAGTATCAACCAGTATTTTGGTTGAAACATCTTCGGTTTCATTATCGTCAAGTTCAACTGCAGTTTTATCACTGAGTTCGGGATTCACCTCGTTTGTAACTGACATACTGTCTACTGCCGACGAATCCACAGACTTGTCAAGTGACGAATCCTGTTCCAATGAGCAATCATCACTCAGTTTCTTTAGTGATTGAAGAACAAATTTTCTTTTCGGTTTTGGAGGTGGTCTAATGAAGTTGACAGACGAAGATGGTGCACACTGCTGATATCCATCGCTGATGGCAAACAGATGCGGCATAAACTGAAATGCAAACCAGTAAACATGAATTATTACATTAACTGGCAGCTACTGTTTTTCCGCCACCACTCCATAACACAACTCATAAACAGAGTGGGTCCCCACCCACACCACCAAATTTGGATGGCTGTCCCAATACAAAAACATAATAACCCCAATGATTACTTTGCTGTCATACAGAAAGAAACTTGTTAAGCAAATTACTTGTTGCAAAAGTAATTTACTACCCATACCCCCCCTCCCCCCACACTTTTGACTACCCTATCTGTCTTTATCTGGGAATAAGATCTCATCTAGACATACAACTTAACATTTCATTTAGGTTTGGGTTTTTTTGGGGGGTTGGTGGTAAATTAAAGAATAAAACCTATATAATGTAACAAAACTTATATACATACAAAACAAAACATTGCATGGTGTGCATTAAATGTATACTGGCTTGTGTATTTAAACCATTTTATCACACCCAGATATAACTTTTTAATTATGCACAAACTCTTTAACAAATGCTAAAACTTTGTTATTCAATAAAAGCTTTTTTTTAAATAAATGGTCATGATGACCATATGCTATAATTTTTAGTAATTGTACAAGTATGCTTCTGAATTAACATAAAAAGTTGAAAACGTATCCGAACCATTGGTATAGGACTTTTCTCATATAGTTCCTCGAAAGCTGCTGCTATCGGATCCATGGCAATTGTTTTTTGAATCCTGCACTCCATCTGCAAGAATAAAAACAAAATGACTAATATTAGAACGACTGTCTAAATCTTAACACACTGCTCTAATTGCAGTACTGGTTATTAATACATACATGTATGTATATGAATATGCTTTACAGTATCACATTTTTTTAAGGTGGGTTTGGTGGGGGTTTTGGGGGTATTTTGTTTGGTTATTTAATCAGTTTTAATAATGAAAGAAAATCAAAGGAATATTTGTATAATAGCAAACAATATGATTTTCCATTTCAGTTTCTGATAAAAAAAAATATTTGTTAAATGTTGTAATAAACATCAAGCAATAATTTGTGTTTTTGCTGCCATCACCTTTGCTTGCTTTTGTTGAGCACTTACCAGTATAAACACTACCACATTCACTATAGGGGTGGGATATAGCCTAGTGGTAAAGTACTTGCTGGATGCACAGTCGGTTTGGGATCAATCCTAGTCAGTGGGCCCATTGGACTATTTCCAATTCTGATAGTATATATCAAAGGCTGTGGTATGTACTATCCTAATCCTGTCTGTGGGATAGTGCATATAAAAGATCTCTTGCTACTAATAGAAAAATGTAGGTTTTCCTCTAAGACTATATGTCAAAATGACCACATTCCTGACCATATGTCAAAATGACCAATAGTTTAGGATTAATAAATCAATGTGTTCTAGTGGTGTCATGAAACAAACTTTTTAACATTCTGTATGCATATATATATATATATATATACACACACACACACACACACACACACACATATATACAGTGGACACTGTCTAAACCGGATTCTGTGTAATCCGGATCTCTGTGTAAACCGGTCCATTTCTAAAGTCCCGCCCAGCTACTGTTAAACTCTTAGGTATAAATCTCTGCCTAATCCGGATTCTGTGTATTCTGGACTCCTGACCAAAAATCAAGAACGAAAGAACCGTTCATGTATTAATTACCTGTCTACACCGGTTTCGGATTTCCCGAAATGACGGGCCTCTTAATTAGTGGAACAATGATCGCCAATTATGGCCTATCAAGGAATCAGGATGCCATCGCAAGATCAAATACAAAACGTAATCCCAGTAGTGTGAATATTACTCTAATTACGGTTGGCCGTTAGATCAGTCGGATTAAAATTAGTGTGTGTGTTGATACCCAACTAATTTCACTCTTACGAATTCGGCGAGTTGTACTTGTCGAACTAACACATGCGTGCTAGTCGCTTGTATGTTTTGTGTTCTCATTTCATTTATAATGGCGGAACGTCCCAAAAAACGGCAGCATATCGAGCTTTCGTTAGAAACTAAAGTCAAATTAATACAAGAATTTGATTCAAATCCTCAGTCAAAACAGAAAGATTTAGCACTAAAATTTAAAATAGGAAAACAGACAGTATCAGACATCATAAAGCGTAAACAACACTACCTGCAACTGTACGATGCAAACATTTCTGGGGAGAGAAACCGAATATGTTCTATGTGTTAAGAGGTTTTACAATTTGAAAATATTTTTATTGTCTTTGAAATGATCGATTGAAAGTCTGGCTTGCAGTGTTTCCCAACAATCCGTGGGTTCAAATGTCACTGCTGATCGCGAGTCGTCGATCATTCAAGAATCATAACTCTGGATGAACTCTGGCTAAACCGGTCCTCTGTATAAACCGGACTATTTCAACGGTATGAAGCAAGTCCGGTTTAGACAGAGTCCACTGTATATATATATATATATATTAATTAATTAATTAATACTAAAATTTAGTATATATATATATATATATATGTATTTATTTTTATTTTTTTATTTGTAGAAGACTTATAAATGTAGGTGCTGTTGAGTATTAGTAGTACAGTGAAACCCCACCTAATGACCACCCCAATTCTAAGACCACCCCACTAAACAGACCACTTTAGAAGACCGGAATATTTCCTTCATATTTAACAGTAAAAATTACCCGGTATGCAGACCACCCCGCTAATGTGGATTACGACCAGTAAAGTCAGTCCCGATCATCGCTTTGCGTATATTTCGACCCCGCCAGTGCGACCAAATTACGATATCAATGTCTCATATTTGTTCATTCCCAAGGCTGTTAAACAATAACTGATCTAAATTTAATGCTTGCTTTGTTTTAGCCGAGACTGGAACAGGTAACAGGAAGTAAACACCAATGTTCTGTCTTTTGAAATGAACTAAAAATGTTAAAGAGAGATACACGTTTAAGTTGTTGAAAAACCGCCCATTGCAATCTGTTCACATAACCAACTTTCAGTTTCCGGAAAACACTGTCAACTGCAAGCCGACACTCATTTGTATTACGAGAACAGGCGTTTCACGTGTCAATTAAATAGCACTGTAACCAATAAACTGTCTATACAAATTGCAATAGCCATTCCAGCAGAAAGTTGCTATAATCATGTTTGATGTTGAAAGAAACGATACAGGTCAGAAGTTGGCATGACACGTGTTTAATGCTTATGTACCTGTTGTTTGAAGACACAAAAGAATAAATTTGAGATGTGTAATGTCTGAGGCCACAAAGTGAGTTGTGGTTTTGTTTTTATTTGACCCTGTCGAAGTGAGGTAAACGGTAAACACTACGAATGCCGTGTTTGTTCCGTTATATCAACGTTTGAAATAAGAACCCCCCCAAAAAGGGTAAATCACGCTGTGAATTGACTTTGAAACAAAGTTACTTTAATAAATGACAGTCCAGGAAAAAGTCAATGCACGCTAGCAGAAAAAATTGGTATCAGAAAAACACAAGTACAGTTAATATTGAAAAGAAAGGCAGAGATTTTGGATGGCTAATACAAAAAATCAAGATAATGATCGAAAACATTTATGTGTACGTTTTCCCGTAGAACAGCTGAATACATTAATGTGGGATTGGTTTCAACACATGCGCCGTCAAGATGTACTAGTACCGATTTCAGGCCCCATGTTAAAAATGAAAGTTTTGATTCTGAAATATGCAACTGAACTTGGAATTGCAGAAAGTGAGTTTAAGGCTTCAAATGGCTGGTTTAACAGATTCAGACAACGACACAATATCGTCTTTCGAATAATCAGTGGAGAAAGTGCTCAGTTATATTGTATGGTTCATTTCATGTTGACAAATATATTGTAATTCAAATAAATATTTGTAGTACATTTCTTTTGTTGTTGTTTTTTTATCACTTTATACACAACACAATTAAAATTTAAAAACCTTCTAAATGTTAGTAATTCGGTAATAGGACCACCCCACTATTAAGACCAATTTTCATAAGTACCACAGGTGGTCTTAATAGAGGAGTTTTATAAGTCTTCTATTTTCAAAACTATATTTAATCAACACACTAACTAGAGCTTTAAAACTTGTTAGATTTTGATACAAATTAATTATACAAGTCAACCCATATGAAAGTTGTCAACAAAGGAAAGTTTAATTAATGTACCCAAATAAACATTATGATTAAATTTTCAGGATTATATGGTCTGTTAGCGTCAAAAAGGAACTGATTAATTGCAGCTTTAGTCCACGAAATTTAATTCTAATTTTGGTTAATCTACAAACCTGTAACACACTTAGATTACATTTTTAAAATAGAGTGAAAAAGCAGGTTTTATATCAATAAATACCATGTGTATCCCTGTGACCCAATTACTTGAAATAATTTTGATGTCACCAGTAGATGTCGTTCAAAGCATAGAAATGCCTACATCACGACAAATTTCCCAGAGTGCACACAGACTTGGGGTGCGTTCCTGTCACCTCTCCTGGACATGTTCCACCTGTTCTGTCCTGGACAGCAAAAGGAATGCGTTTGGAACAGGAAGTTACTTCACCAACATGGCTGCTTCTGTTGAGGAGCAATCATGATACTTGAATCGGACCATGTTGAAATAAAAATTTTTTTATCTATTTTGTATAAAACAGCAATTAGCCTACATTTGCTATTCGGCACCGGGTATTAGTACCTGACCTATTGTTATTAGCAATTATATGCACCATTTATTATTGTTGGTAGTAGTAGTAGTAGTACTAGTAGTAAAAATAGTACCAATATAGCTTGTGTCCTCCACCCCACCCCCTACCCCCAAGGTTGTATCCTATCTCCAGACTCAAGACATAGCAAAATTATTGGTTTTACGGGTTTGTAACATTTTGTATTGAGATACTTGTCTGAACTTTATCATTAATGAAAATATTCACGAACTGTGTAAAGAAAGAAAGAAATGTTTTATTTAACAAAGCACTCAACACATTTTAATTATGGTTATATGGCATCAGACATATGGTTAAGGACCACATAGATTTTGAGAGGAAACCTTCTGTCGCCACTTCATGGGCTACTCTTTCCGATTGGCAGCAAGGGATCTTTTATTTGCACTTCCCACAGACAGGATAACACAAACCATGGCCTTTGTTGAACCAGTCATGGATCACTGGTCGGTGCAAGTGATTTACACCTACCCATTGAGCCTTGTGGAGCATTCACTCAGGGTTTGGAGTCAGTATCTGGATTAAAAAGTCCATGCCTCAACTGAGATCCGAACCCAGTACCTACCAGCCTGTAGACCGATGGCCTAACAACTACGCCACCGAGGCCAGTCCAAAACGTGTAGAAAAATCTCACAAATGAATGACAAGCAAACGACAACAAATCGGATGTTGACTGTGCAAACTGTGCACGAGAAAACTAACTGAACGGAGTTGGAAGCAAAACCCAGTTAGGGATGTTGACGATATTGTTATTTTTATAACACTTTTACTTTTCTTCTTACGTGAATTTGTGTAGGAGGATGGGACCTCACAAAGCAGACAACAAATCAGAACCATTCATGACACAATATATCTAACTTTTAAGCACAACTGTTACAGGTTCTATGGCGAAACGTCACTGTTTGTGTTGTTACACATTTGTTTTTAAGTATTCAACATAAAATAAACACTTTAAATTGCAGACTCAGTCAATTAGAACAATGATGCCACCTGTTGGACTGGTGGTTATATTGTTTAACTAGTCCTTGTGATTTTGTTTAGGAATTTCTGGCTGACCCACATCAGCGACTGGCACAGGCGAAGTAAGTCCTGGACAGTGTGTCCATTCACTCTATTGCTGGAATGATAACGGTCATGTGGTATACTAATGTCTGTGACATTGAAATGGGAAGATCCCCTCTAAAAATAGATTAGACCATGTCTGCTCAAGGTTTTTTTCTCAGATGTGTGTGCATTTTTAATACGAAAAATGCATTTTGTGGTATTACAAATACCAGGATTATCAAAAAACAGTTCAGGTGAATGGAAATGTATATTCTAAATAATAAAATGTAAGTAAGTGCAATTTTATTTGTGAAAAAAATGGGTTTAATAATTAAAAAGAACGGCATAATGGTTAACAACTAGGGTGTGTCCCTTAATAAATAGGCTATATATAGATGACTCCCAATTTTTAATAAATCATCATGACTCCCAAATAAGACCCTACAAGTCATGATGATTCCCATTTTTCCAGATGCTAGGTGGAACCCTGTGAGAACGAATAGGGCAAAAAGGATGTGATGTTGTGACGGTAGCCATTTTGACTTTTTAAGGAATATTCACCAAGTTGGGTTAAAAGATATGACTTAATCTAACAACGTCATAATGTGTTATGATATAAAACTAAAAGCAAAGGTGATGGCATATTAATTTTATTGTTTTGGATGGTTCTTTCCCAAGGCCAGGGGGCTAGTGAAATATTTGTGGCACTCCTGCTTATGGCACACAGATTGTGGATTCTGAGAGAAAAAGATATTGCTATTCAATTTGTATGCACCTGAAACAAATAATTAATTAATACTGGCCTTAGCCCTTACGCTTAAATCACACGAAGGACGGGAGCGCCAAGTTCAGTTTACTGTTTAGGCCCATGCCCCCATGTTATTGTAAACTATATGTATTGCAAACACCAACACTTCACTTGTTACGGATCTTTTGTTGTTGTTTAAATAATCAGCGGCTGCAATTAGTCTTAAGTACACAGATTAAGCATGTAACTGACTTTTAACTTTAAGTGTTACGTTGTAGCAGGATTCTCATCCAAAATAACCGCCATTTTTAATGTGTTAAAAATAGGTCGCGATTCAGCACTTAATAGACCACAATGGACTAAATTCATAATATTGTTGACCATTTTATAACGCATTTTTTCGTGTACGCAAGAAATAATACAAATAGTACAAATTCGTAATCAAGTCAGTAATCATCTAACGAGTATTTATTTCTATTCAATTATTATGTCGATGATAAAGTGATTAACGTTTTTAAATTTATAGCCTTGTATTAGTTTTAAAATAAGAAAATTCACCCACCTATAGCATAAATGTAAATTAAAACATAAATGTTTTCCTATACTATATATTTATATATGTTTTATATCGTAAAACAAAAATAAAATACAATTATTTTCCATTTAAATTCAGATGCGTAAAGCCGTTTCGTTTTGTTGACGACGGTTGTTTGTAGTTGTTTACGTTAAATGATCGGTATTCGAATGTCGTAAATTACTAGTTACAAAATTAATTAAAATTGTGTTATTTATAATATATTATGAATAAGCCTTATATTATCATATTATCAAATTTCCAAACTTTGTTATTTGCATTACATTACTCGACTACGTGCACGACATGTTGGAAAGTGTAAATAGACTGTACTTTTGTCAAGACGATTCGGTGATTGGTGTAGACCTTTCAGTGTTTCGTAACGTAATGGCACTGTCAGAAAAAGATGTTCAAGATGCATGCAAAGAACCTGACACATCTACAAAAGTACTAAACCGAAAACTCATTTATTTGTGCTATTTATCAGTAACTTTTCTCTAATTGTTATTCAAAACTTAGCCCGAGTACTTCAAAACAAAATGTTAAAGTTGTACATTCTCTGATTACCATATTATAGCATCATGTAGGCCTACAGATATAAAATGCAAGCTTAAATGCACTTTAAAAAAACTTGTGTGTGTTCGAAATGAACAGATATTGTCAAAAGTATATGCACAATTTGATGTCAGTGCCGCCATAGCTCGGCAAAGTACAAACAACAGCCTGTTGTCACTGTCGGTTTCAGTTAACACGTGCATTTGCCGATTTCAAATTGTATGGTTCATCTGGAAAAATTAAAAGAGAAATCTTGTGCTGTATGAAGAATGTTCAATTGAGGATAAGGTAGTAGAGTCTTTCGTTAAAACCAGTTTGATCTTGACAATGTATTATCGACAGTCGTACCTTCCTATTTCAGAATAAATATTTCATAAAGTTAATAAAACATTCAAAGTTTAGTTTGTATACTAGTAATACATTAATCATGTATATACTTTTTAATAAAATGTACTAAAGTAGACAATGAACGAGCATGGCTCCATATAAACATTGCTCAACACTATCTATAACCCCAACCCCATTAAAATCCCTGCACACGCGCCTTGGAAACCCACTACATTTGTTTTTGGTTTTTTTTAGCAAGGAATCATTTATATGTACCATCCCATAGACAGGATATCACATACCATGGTCTCTGATATAACCGCTGATGGGAATTGATCTTAGACTAACCGCTTATTTAAAAAACCCAAACCTCAATTTTTAGGTCTAAATAATGAATAAAAATAACATATAGTCTTGAAAAATGTTACGTAAATCGAACACAGAACCTCTTCCTCTACCCCAAGAGCATTATGTAATTAGTAACACCCCCTTACATGTAACGCGTATGCCAACATCTGGCCACTGTCAAAATGTCCAGGCAAATCCCCCACCCACCGACCCCTGGAAAGGCGTTATACCATACCACTATGGATATAAATATGTTTTGTAGATATGAGACGACCCCTCAATCAAGACAGTTAAATTTGTTCAAAAATTGTGAAATCTCACGTGATTTCTTGTTGGGGAATTTCACACTTGTGATAAGCTAATGAAAACCGAGATTGGTAGGAGCCCATCAAAAGTGTCCCACTTTCAAAATAATCGGTTTGTGTTTGACCAGGATAAGCCAGTGTAGTGAAACCAATGTTGAGTGCGGCATCATATATGCACCAAACGTAATGGGATTTTCTGCTTTATATGCTTAAATAATAAAAATATTCCAGGGAATGCCACCATAACAAAATGTTTTTAGTCTAAAACTTAAAAGTAAGATCTCACTGCACAGATGTCATCTGCTATTTAAACCCATGTTAAATTGCCCAACTTCAAATATACTGTACTGGGTTGTCATCAGATTGTTTCTAATTGCTTTTAATGTTTGTTTCAGGACTTCATATTTCAGCAAACAATGATTAGAGTTAAAGACCCAAAGAAATCGCTAGAATTTTATACAGGTGTCTTGGGCATGAGGTATGTGTATGGAATGTTTTTGTGTGTTTGTTGCTCTTGGTGAGTTTTTAATTTGTCCTATTTAGTTATTTGAAGACTCGAGTAGTCATATAGTATAACACAGTGGCTACTGTCATTCATTATTAGTCACCTACTGGTCCAACCAGAGGGGACTATGGGCTTCATCTCCATCTTTCTGTCTGTCTGTCCCTCTGTCCATCTTTCCCACATATAGTTTTAAGGGTGTATTTTTTTTGTTCACAATGCCTTGAGATATTCAGCTGAAAATTTGTGTATACATTTATCATATACTGTTCCAGATCAAGTTTGGCTTTCAATGCAATTTACCCATTTTGACAGAGTTGTGACCCTTGGATTTAGGAGATCTATACAAACATTTTTTTTTCCCCAGATGTTTTCATACAATGCCTTGAGATATTGAGCTGAAATTTTGTCTATAGCTTTATAGCATACAATTACAGAATCTGATCAAGTGTCACTTTCATGACGATTTACCCATTTTTGACAGTTAAAGCCATTGAATGTAGGAGATAAGAAAATAAGTTGGGCCTGGCAGGAGCCCTGTATTGCATTAAGTGTGCTCTCAGAATGCTTGTTACTAACTACACTGTGTTTAAGTGATTTCTATTAGCAACTGTACAACCCCTGCAATTGCCTATGGCAATCAGCAATGCTGTGCAGATTTCTTCTCCACAGCACCTTCTCCACAGCACCTTTTTGTTTTGGATTATATTCAGGGTTTTTTCAGTGGTATGTTTGTTTTGCAATTTTCATAATTGCAAGGGTTGTCATATACAGTTGTAATTACAATAAGCATTTAAAGGTACTCTTATTCTCAGATAATTTAGATACTGGTGTTATGCTATAATATTTACAAGTATACTAAAAAATAACACATGAACCAGCAAGCTATGGCCTAAAACATTAATTGTGTTACAGGGAACATACTAAAAGCAGTTTGGTGGGG
>JAECMU010055906.1:0-11599 GCA_016106625.1 Dracogyra subfuscus | reverse complement strand
AAAACATTATATAATCAGAAACTTCGGAGATTTTCAGTGGACTCTATGACCTCCCACTTCTGAAATGTCATTTTAATTTTTAACTATATAAATTCAAGCAATATTAATTGTTATAGGCATTATTGGTCAAAAACTTTGTCCGTATTTTGTATACCGGGTAAGCTTTCTTTAAGACACCGGAATACAGACATGTTAGGCCTAATACCAAATCGATTTCATTTGCTACAGCATTGTATGATTTTCAAAACAAATTAATAAATAATAAGAAAAGCTATGTTTCAATCTATCTAGTTTTAACAGTCAAAACACATTTGTTTTAGTGCTGACATGTTCATTAAAATTATGCTTGCATTTTACAGAATAATGGGTGTACTTCTATAGGCCTACAAATTTTTTATGGATTTATTAAAAACTATTGATTTAAGTAAGACGAACATTATTTAGAACTTTGTTATTTGATTTTTGTTCGTCGACTCTTGAACTGAACAATTTTACGCCAATATGTATATCGTAATGTGTAACATGGCCTAATGCACATATTTTAAAACAATTTAGATCGCATTGAGTGGCCAAGCGCTCGCGACCAGTTTGACGAAGTACCCGTCCAAATGTGCGTCTAGCATTCTTTAAGAGTACTCGGGCTAAGTAGTACCATACATGTCCTATTATAACCGATCGCTCGTTCTGAATATGCCCCAGTCAGAACAATCAGAAAAAACGTTCGCTGAGCTAGTATATTCGCTACACATTAAAACAAATAACCTCGTCGGCAACCAGTTAAATAAATCGCGAACGTTAGCGTCGCTCGCTGCCGCGAAACACGAATATATATTATATAAGGGAAACAACTCTTAAGACAAATTAACTCTTTTGACACAAAATATTATATTTAGACACCACTTCCTGTTACTAGTTTTTAAGATATTTTAGCAATATCATATAGAAAAACAACACATAATTAAAGTTGTGGATGTACATGGTGTATCATTGTGTGTGGAATACACAGATAACATTGTTGAATTTAATATTTGAACAAACAAAATGTTCAGCTTGTCATATTTCGGCCATAATTCTCTTACGTGGTGTAGAGTGGTGCATTTAAGAAATGTTTCTAAGCGTTTTGTTCAATCAACTACCACAAAACAAGAAAATATTATGAATGTATTTGATAGAAAAGCAAAACAAAGTCAGAAAAACAGAACAGCGTTTTTAGCCGATTACCATGTTTATGAATATATCAAAGAAGAGGTACTGTAATAACACTCAAATGTTTGTTTGTTTTGTTTAACGACACCACTGGAGCACACTAATTAATATTTGTAAACAAAGATTTCTGTGTTTTCTTTATAGTTATACCTAACCTATAAGGAAAACACTGTTGACATTTAGTAACAGTTTATATAATTTGTATTACAATTTTATGGGAGCGGGGTGTAGCTCAGTGGGAACGTGCTTACTTGATGCATGGTTAGTGACGTTGGTTAGTCTATTGTCATCCCAGCTAGTGGACCATGACTGATATATCTTTGGGATGATGCATATAAAAGATCCCTTGTTATTAATGGAAACAGCCGGTTTTACCTTAAAACCTATTCGGGTACTTCGGCCCTATCCGCCATTGTTTATCACGTGATGCAGTGAAGCTTCTCCTTAGTAACAATAGTTACGTATGGTTTGATAGTGAATTTAGTCAACTTGAGTTGATCATTTACGACAGTTAACGGCCAAGATGCCTAAAACATGTTGTGCATCATAACTTGATGTTAAACAAAATATCATTTTACAAATTTCGAAAGGAAGAGGCCAGATGGCACTTCTGGGTAGAGGCACTAAAACGTGACTACCTTCAGTTTAATGTTGTTGCTTGTCTTCATTGAAAGAAAGAAAGAAATGTTTTATTTAACGATGCACTCAACACAGTTTATTTACGGTTATATTGCGTTAGACATATGGTTGAGGACCACACAGATTTTGAGAAGAAACCCGCTGTTGCCAATTCATGGGTTACTCTTTTCGATTAGCAGCAAGGGATCATTTATTTGCACTTCCCACAGGCAGGATAGCACAAACCATGGCCTTTGTTGAACCAGTTATGGATCACTGGTCGGTGCAAGTGGTTTACACCTACCCATTGAGCCTTGCAGAGCACTCACTCAGGGTTTGGAGTCAGTATCTGGATTAAAAATCCCATGCCTCGACTAGGATCCGAACCCAGTACCTACCAACCTGTTGACCGATGGCCTAACCTAGTCTGGTCCCTTGGACATAGGAACTATATGGAAACACGTAGGTAAAACAAATAGATTGTACTAATTAAGCTTCACGTTGTTTGCTTCTGTTATATGACAACCCAAGCTGCTATACTCCTAAGACATGCTGCAACTATGTGTTAGCAACAGAAAATAAATGACAATATGCAAGTCATACAAAAAGTTAATATGAAAACTTTATTCTATGTAAAACAGTAATCACTAAGGCTTTGCTTCACTGCCAAAGACCCAGATGAACGGTAACTAGGCCATGTGACATCATGCCAGTTCCAAGAATATGTCAAAATTACGAAATGTTTGATAGCTGATGATTAATAAATCAATATGCTTTAGTGGTGTTGTTAATGTAAAATAAAAACTCCAGCTATATTACTTTATATGCTTTGTCACATTATTTATGTTCTAGATATACTGATCTTCACCCATGTCAAAATTACTTTGAGTTGCTTATTTAGCAGGTGAAATAATATTTGAAAAAAATAAAATTGGAAAAAAATCTGCCTGTGCATAACATTTTTATGGTGACCAAGATGATAAAACTTTTTTTTATTATGGGGCTCTATACATGTTATAGTGTAGATGAATTAATGTAGTTATTAATGTAAACAATAGCACAATATGGCACTTACAGTTATAATAATAATGCACATATAAAATTGATTCAGAGGGTGTGGCTTGTATTGCTCCTTAACTGAGGTGATTTAGGATGTGCCCAAAATACTCTAGCCCAAATTGAGTACAAACATACTAACCTCAAACATTTCACCTCAAAATCAATGGTATGTTAAGCTGTAATTAACTGAAAATGCATTTCTGAATATGTACAAATCTTCACCAGATATTATTAACAATACTGCACTTAAAAGACCTTGGTGTGCTCAGAACAGACCAAAAACTTGTTCTTTCCAAATTAATGTGATCTAAAGATGTAAGGTGACTGAAGAGTACAGCATTGTACCTGTAGGTGTAAGGCACTAACAAGTATGCATGTACCAATGGGTAGAAAATAAAATACAAATGCTGCCTTTTTTTTTAAATAATGGGTTCTTTGATACATGTAAGTACTGGTATATGTTTTTCAAAGGTGTTTTTTTAAAGAAACGGTGTACATTTGAACTGACATGTTTGAACAAAGGCTGCTTGTGAGAATTTGTTGAACTGTTCATACAAGTACAAATCTATTTCTGTTTAGGTTGGATACAGAGTAGCTGACAGAATATGTGATATTAAAAGGTATGATCAATTGTAGTGGTGGTAACATATGTATGTATAATTTGTTTCTTAGATTTATATGTTGCACCATTATTTGTACTTTTCTTGCTATTTGTAATTACAACTGTATATATACACATTATATTTACTCGTATTCTCTCATGATTTTATGACTTGTATTTATGACTATGAGCAACTAAAAATTATGTTTTATTTCTTATAGCTTTACAACATGAAAAAAAAAGTGTTAACAGGTTCCACACAAAAAACACATTTCCAATTCCCATAGTGTGAAATAGTTCTACATGGTTATCAGTGCATATATTGTGAAATAAACAAAAATAATTACTATAACTTAAACAGTAAAATGGTTGTCAATACTGTAATGACAAATTAATAAATTGAGTAATATTATTTGCAAAAGTTATTGTAATTGCAAATGCATGTTTTCTTCCAGAAACTTTAATGTGGCAGTTGACTTAGGCTGTGGGCGTGGTCATGTTTCGAAGAACATTTATAGTGATATGGTGAGAACACTGTTCCAGTGTGAGATGGCAGATAAAGTGCTGGTAGGTTTGTTTTTATGTTTCTCACCATTTCCTTCAATAACAAATCCTAAAATGACAACTGAACAGTGCAAACAGTGACAAATAAATACATATACTAATAAATGTAAGCATTTTGTTAGTAAAATATAAATTGTCTGCACCAAAATTGCTATTACAATGTTGTCTATATTATTATTATTAAAATATTATTTAAAACAATATTTTTTAAATTGTAGATGCAGAGTTCTACCTCACCAGAAGTGCCTACTTACAAGTTAATAGCTGATGAAGAGTTTTTTCCATTCAAAGATAACTCTTTGGATTTAGTTGTTAGTAGTTTGAGGTATGTTAGAGCTTTACCAGGGCTTCTAGAATTTTTATAAAATCCACTAGCCATGAGTTTTTATTTTTTTTACTAGCCACCATTAAATACTTTATTTGTAAGTTAAAACAATTTTACTAAATAATATTAATAATCAGATATGTCACCTAAAGAGGGAGATAGTGCTTATAAACACTAACATTGGAGGTTAACATGAGGTCAGGATATTTACATATGCAAAATACTCTCTACTGTAAAATTTGACACCAAAAAAAGTCACTAGCTGTTGGGCATGGGCATGGTTATTGTAATTATTTACTAGCTCAACTTTGAATATCACTAGCCATGGGAGTGGGGTTACCATAATCTAGAAGCCCTGTTTACTTTATTTAAGGTTTCTCTTTTTGCCTGGAACAAGTGATTTTGGATGTAGGATAACACAATTATTCTAACAACTTGTACGATCAGACAAGTGAACTCACAAAATACCATGATAATATATGATTAATTTAATGTTCAAGGCCCAAATTCACAAAACATTGTAAGCCTAGTAAATGTAAATCTATGACTAAACCACAATTCTGATTGCTATTATAATTCAACAAATCTAGTTTGCAGAACACATATTTCATTTTCTTTTCTTTTTAAAATACTCCAGCTTCTATAATGATGTAATTTTCTGCATGAAATTGATGCCAACCACATGTAAACGCATGACCAGTATAACTGCTAGTAGCAGATGTAAGATGTTCAGAGAAATGGGTCCCTGATATGTCTGGACAGTTTTACTTTAATCAAGTAAATATTTTGGTTCCTAACAAGAAAGCACTTAAATATTGCTCCACTTTTTTAATCGAAACCTTTATTTGACTCTACAGCCGGATGTTTTAGAGTTAATGTTGAGCCTGGTTATAACAAATCTTCCAAGTATACAATGGCATTTGTAATGTACTAATATAATATATACTAATTATGTATGATTTTGTAAGGCGCTGTTGAGAACGTTTGTAACAAACGAAAGCAGCCATCCCATCCTATCAAAATTCAGTAAAACTACTAGATGTGACACATTTGTTTGCTGCTGCATAGAGTCTTAATTACCACTTTTAAGTTTGGGGGAGGGGATGGAAGCCATCTTATTGTGTTTTGAGGATCACTACAAACACTATATGTCAGATTTGTTCATATCAAAATGTGCTTTCCACAGTTGGAAATTACAAATATATGGTTTAGTTTAGACCTAGTTCGCACTTTAATTAATCTATAATATTAGATAACATCACATTTTATTATTGTACAATCTCAGTGGATAATTATTTTAATTTTGATTTGTAAATTATATATTTGTAGTTTACACTGGGTCAATGACTTACCTGGATGTTTTAGACAGGTACGTTTTGCCATACAGTCATTACATCAATGTGCAGGTAACAAAATGCTTATCCTGTATCAATTTTGTCTTCATATTTATAACACTGTAAGGGGATAAATGTAGACCAATGGTAAACACTTATCTACTGCATGTTCCTTCTATGATCAATCCATGTTGGGGGGCCTTTGGGGCTATTTCTTACTCTGTGCTCCATAGCTAGTGTAACAAAGGTATGTACTGTCCTTTCTGTGGGATGGTGCATATAAAAAATGAATGCTGCTAATTAAAATAGTAGTCCATGGAATTGAGGCAGTGGGTTGTCTCTCATTAACTATGTGATCATTAACCATAAGTCTATAACCGTAAATAAAAATGTGTCGAGCGCATCTTTCTTTTTTCTCTCCTTTGTTTTACTTTGTTTTTCTCTCTTTCTTCCTTTTGTTTTCTTCCTTCTTATTTTTTTTACACTGGATATGGTAAACAACCAAATAGAAAAATGATGGTTTGAAAGTTCAGTCAAGTATAAACCATTTGGATTGGATTCAACCAATTGGATAGCATTTTTGTAATATCACTTACTCTTATTACTCTTAAGGCGATGCACGCAGTATGAGTGCCACATTTGAGAATAACGCATTTTGTGGCTGTTCTGATATGAGGGGCTTGATATGTTTAGCATCATGTTTATCAGACAGAAAATAATTTATTCAAGTAGATATGTTTGAGTCATGTTACAGGCCCGTACGCAGGGATGGTGCGAAGGGTGTGTATGCACCCCCCCTAAATTACTAAAGGTCCACTTTTATCTATTAAATTTAAATAACGTTATGTAATTGTTGTTTTGAGGAGTTATTTTTATGTTGATTTTTATCATTTTAAATTCGCACCCACCCATCAGCAATTCGCACCCACCCATTAATAATCCTGTGTACGGGCCTGTGTTAGGAGTAAAATGTCAACTCAATACTAAAAGGTATACAAAGCAGGTAAATGTACTCAAAAGTAAAGAGAATACACGGATTGTCAAAGAATAGCTATGTAGTGTATTGATATAGATAATCCTGTGTACATATTGTAGTACGAGTACAGTGTTTGGCTTTTGACAGGTTTTCAATGCACTGAAGGATGATGGAGTTTTCATTGGTAGTATGTTTGGTGGAGACACGTTGTATGAACTCCGGGTATCACTGCAAAAAGCTGAAATTGAAAAGGAAGGAGTAAGTATTTCTACACACTGTGGTGATCATTTGACCAGCCTCAGTGTTCTAGTGGTTAAGCTATCAAACTTAAGGCTGGTAGGTACTGGGTTTGCAATTCAACCGGCTTCTATAAAGAGAAAATTTAATAACTCATTGGGTAGGTGTAAGGTCACTACACCGACTTGTCTAACCACTAACTAACCACTAACCCACTGCTCTGAACAGGCAGCACAGGTAGCTGAGGTGTGTTCCAGGCCCAGGACAGTGTACTTGAACTTTTAATTGGACATAAGCATGGAAATAAGTATAATCTAACAAACATGTGATAAATGTACATTATTTGATAGCCACATGGAAGTTGTACATTCATAGTAAGAGCATATAGCACAATCATGAAAGGAAAGGAATATTGGTTTAATGACACCTCGCCACATTGTAAACAGTCATTAAAGAGAGGAAAGTCCCTGCTGCCATGTAGCCTACTGCTACTGATAAGACAGCAAGGGATCTTTTTTATGCTCTTTCCCAAAGACAAGATAGCATGTACAATAGTTTTTGATTTACTAGTCATAAGACACTGTTTGGGATGGGGGAAAACGAGTCCATAGAGCCAAATTGTACCTTGGGCAAGCATTGTACCACAAGCATGAAACATTTGTGTGAAACGGAAATTCCCAGTTGGTCCACCAAGGGATCTGGGTTATGAGACTGGATAATTCTCATGGTCTCTGACCTTAATGTCAATGCTTTATCATTGAACTACATCCTGTTTCTTCATTGATTGTAATGATTTCATACAAATTAACTAAATTTGACATGATCATTATTTGAAACACGAAACATTGCATCAAAGATTTAGGGGCTATTCACAGTTTTACAAGTGTACGAACCATACACATGGAGAGAGGGGAAATGTCAGTGTACACTTTTCAAAGTATTTAAACAAATATTCCTTGCAAATCATTCTTGATGTATGTATTTTAGGAGAAGGATGCACAATAACACAACTATGGTTTATACATTTTGAAAATGTTACTAATTTTTAACAGCCTCTTGAAAGATAAATGATTGTGTTTGTTGAACTTAATAATGCATGCATACAAAATCCCATCTGTCATCCAACTATGCACGGAAACATATTTACTAGTAGGTTATCCCCATCCCCACCATAGCCAAATTTTGTAACTCATCATGTATTAAATAAAATCATGTCTATAACACCACCTTACTTGAAATAGAACTTTATCAACCACCAGCATACAAATAAAAAATATATTTAAAATGCCCACTGGTTCCTCCACTTATAAAATTAATATTTTGAGTTGTCTCCCCATGCCTACTTTGCATGAATAACCAGTACCATGAAGAAGATGACTAGCCTGTGTTTATTTCATTATTGTGGAATGATTTTGTTATCATCTTTTTCAAGGTTACATTCTATTTTACTTTCAGGGCTTTGCTCCTCATATTTCTCCTTTCACTGACGTTGCAGATCTGGGAGACCTTTTGAATAGAGCGGGTTACACAATGCTCACCATTGTATGTATATCATGTTTATTACACAGGCATGTATGTGACATGCTGTGTTATGTCGTTCCTACATACATTGACATACTTTATTCATAAAATAACATACTTTATTCATAAAATAACATACTTTATTCATAAACATACAAATAAAAATAAATTTACAAATATCCTTTTGTTGGAATAACTGTTGATATTTTAAAAAAACTAACAAGAAGAGAAACAAATAAAGATGTTTGAATTATATGATGTATATGTGCAGTAGCATCTGATTCACCATAAAGAGTTTAATTGTATGTATGAATATGTTAACACATGCACACATGTCTAGTTTTAGTAACTGTTAATATCACTGGCACATCAGTTAATGTTGTCCATTTTGTGCAGATGTGATTATAGACCAAATTATACTTTACAAAGTCATTATTTCTATGTTGTGAAGTTCTTTCACATCCTTCCTGAATATCCATACTACAGGGTTTCTGCCAGAGGGTAAAACGGGTATGACGCCATACCAAATATGTTTTTTAAAGTTAACCATTTGACAAAATTAATGACTCTTATTACTGATTTACTTAACCCCAACCCTAAATGTAAATTGTTTTTCTAGGGGAGATCCTCCATTCCCCCTGTTGATTGTGGTTGCATTCATGTTCCATAGTGCTATACCCAAACATTTCTTTCTGGCAGAAACACTGCCATACTGTAAAAAGTGTATGATGAAATATTTATGATTTCATAAATCTCTTACACTTGAGTTATAATCTCTGTAGATAATGTCTTACCTTTGTTTGTCATCCATTAGCCAATGTGTATTTTTGTGCTGGGATGTCATTAAACATTCGTTCAATAATTCCCCAGTGGTACAGTGCCCGCCTGATGCGCGGTCGGTCTAGGATCGATCCCCGTCAGCTAACCACTGGGTGTTTTTCTCGACATAACCATATGTGCAACGCCGATATAACCGTAATTATAATGTGTTGAGTGCGTCGTTAAACAAAACAAAACAAAACAATCGTTCAATAATTCATTCATTTACATATATTTATTCATTTGTTCATTCGTTTCACTCACTCACTCACTCAGTCATAGGGGTGGGATGACTCCCGGTGGTCAAATGCTCACTTGATGTGTGGTCGGTCTTGGATTGATCCATGTCAGTGGGCCCATTGGGCTATTTCTCATTCCAGCCAATGCACCACAACTGGTATATCAAAGGCTCCGGTATGTGTCGTCCTATCTGTATGCTATATGTGAAAATAATGATTAATAAGATAATGTGCTCTAGTGGTGTAGTTAAACAAAACATAAACTCTTTCATTCAGTCATTCTGTACATAAGGGTTCTAAAATGACAATGTTATTATTACTACACTGGAGTGGAAGTTCAGCATTAACAGTAATATATGGTTGTAGGACACAGATGAATTGGTCATTGCATACCCAGCTATGAAGGAACTGATGTATGATCTTAAAGGTAAGCTACAATTATTGCATTTTAAACACAATATGAGCATTCTACCTGGTCACTTTATGCATAACAGCAAACAGAGTTTAAATTATATGAAGTTTAAGTGTAGAATATTATACAAGCTACCATTTTGTTTCATGTTTATATCCCAAGTACAATTATTTCCAGTTTAAGTCTAAGTCTGTAGGTCTTTACATGCACTTCAGAACAAGCTGTTGTAGCACATGGCTATCTTGGGCACAGGGACCGGCTCCCTCTGTCCAGGGCAGGATAAATGTAGGTGGGGGGGGGGGGGTAGAAGAAAGGACACCTGTACTGGCAGGTACAAGAGAGCACCAACATTCCATTCATTGGTGGCAGGTGGTGAACATTTTGGGCTATGGAGTTTTGGAAATCCTGTAGGATTGAGCTGAATAAGGAGTAAGTGCGCAATTTAATTTATGAAATTTTGATGCAATTTTAGTGGTTGTCCTAAATATGAATAGTGAGGAGAGCTAATTAGTTTTGAGTTTTAGTGGATCGAGAGCAGCTCTTTTTGCCTACTTTAATATCCTGCTGTGGTATATATATATTAAGATGTTCCAGTCACATGCTTTTTCAATTGCTCATATGGACCAGACATCTATTCTTTACTCTTGTATTATCATTGTGGTTCTTGTGTTTGTTTTGTTGAATGTTTTTAATGTGGATTAGTTTCTACCATATTTTTCTTGATTATGGTGGCTTTATTTGTGTCTTATAAGTTTATAGTATGGATATGTTCAATCTATATATGTTTAGGTATGGGTGAGAACAACTGTTCCTGGAACAGGAAACCAATGCTACATCGAGAAACAATGAAGCTTGCATCAACCATATATAAAGGTGAAGGAAGAAAATATTTTATTTAATGACACACTCAACACATTTTATTTACGGGTATATGGCGTCAGACATATGGTTAAGGACCACACAGATATTGAGAGAGGAAACCCGCTGTTGCCACTTAATGGGCTACTCTTTTTCAATTAGCAGCAAGGGACCTTTTACATGCATCATCCCACAAACAGGGTTGTACATAGCACGGCCTTTGATATACCAGTCATGGTGCACTGGCTGGAATGAGAAATAGCCCACTGACAGGGATTGATCCCAGACCAAACACGCATAGAGAGGATGCTTTACCACTGGGTTACGTCCCACCTCGTATATAAAGGTGAATTTATATTGTAGTTAATGTTACTATACTTAATTTTAGTGTAAATAATTTTAAAATTATATTTGGAGGTAATATTTTGATTCCAGTTTAGTTGAATATTGCTGTATTAAGCTTGAGATATATGATAAAGAGATTCTTACCCTTGTGTCTTTCAGTATTGTCAGTATCATATATTAGGAAAAAAAATGTCTTATGCTCGTCATAGGCTCACAAAATACAACTTCTATTCCTAATATATGATATAGACGATACCAAAAAATACTCTGGTAATAACCTTTATAAATCTTAAATAGTAATATATTAAAGAAATAAAATCTTATATGTGATGTAGAGTATATTGTGTCTCGGTGACATTGTGGTTAGGCCATCGGTTTACAGGCTGGTATGTACTGGGTTTGGATCCCAGTCAAAGCATGGAATTTTTAATCCAGATACCCACTCCAAACCCTGAGCAAGGCTCAATGGGTAGGTGTAAACCACT
>JAECMU010055888.1:0-11561 GCA_016106625.1 Dracogyra subfuscus | reverse complement strand
CACTCAGCTAATATCCTAATGGCACAAGTTTGCAAAGTGTTCTTAAAGTTACAAATGTAACATGTGCTTATACTTTTGTTTCAGATGTTACTATGTACATACCTGTATCTTTACTACCTCAGTAATGGTAAATATTAACAGGTTTAAAATCATAAATAACAGTTTTTTGTTTTGTTTTGTTTAACGACGCACTCAACACATTTTAAGTACGGTTATATTGGCGTCGGACATATGGTTATGTCAAGAAAAAACCCTAGTGGTTAGCTGACGGGGATCGATCCTAGACCAACCGCGCATCAGGTGGGCACTGTACCACTGGGCTATGCTGCCCGCTCATAAATAACAGAGTTCTCAAAGAAAGGTGAAAGACTTATCACATAACACGTAAATCAAAATATCATCAGTCATTCACTTGCCTATTTATTTTTGTCACAGAGAGAAACATTCAGTAGAATAATAAAAACATTAACAACCACTTGCTGGAACCCAAATGTGTGCTAATGATGAAACACTTTTCTTTATATTTCTCCTTAGAAATCACTGGAGCATATAAATTCTTTTTATTCATACTTGAAGTGAAGTATGCTTATTTTAAAATAATATATTCCATCTGACATTAATCATACATTGTGTAAAAATTAGTGACAAATGCAGATTGTTGATACTATATTTATTTTCAACATTATATCTGTTCGTTTTGAAAGAAAGCAAGAAGTGAAAATGTAGTGAGCTTATTTAAAAAAAAGAATAGCCTTTCGCATGAAGTATATACATCATGTAAATTTGATGACAAATGTCCATTTGTAAATAATATTAAATTATTTAGTAAACACCCAGCTCATCCAATTACATTTTGTGATATGTCGATGTACAAATGTACGTAGATATCATCTGTAAATACATACTCATACATATATTTGTGATAATTAGTGCATTAAATATTGTTCAATATGAGTATATTATTATTATAGACCTACTGTTACAATTACATATACCGTAATGTATTATGTACATGAATAATAGTAATACATTTATCAGAGAGAAAAACAATACATGTAGCTACCGATATGTCATCTGTCTGTTATCGATGTGTATTATATGTCTCTGTATTCCTATGTAATGTACGTACAGTATGTAATGTATGTTATAATTATTGTAAGGTTCAGTTTATATGTTATGCCAATGTACTACTATACTATTACTATATAGTGATGACAAATATTAAATATGGAAAATGTGTAGACATTTATTTACTGTATTAAAGGCACAGACCCTAGTTCCATCCTGTGAATATGGACACCAAGTTTGGTTAATCAACAAACCTGTAACACAGTTGGATAAAGTTACAATAGAAGGAAACAAGAGTCTGTGACGTTCAAACGGGAAAATAGCTTAATAAATAGACTATTGATCTCATAACTCAGAGGTTATTGTTTTAAAACATGGAAAATGCATTCTATTTAAATTTCTGTGGTATTACAAACACCAGAATGATGAGAAACATGCACTTTGGATGTACGGAGAAGGACAATCTAAGCAATAAAATGCAATTAATGTTGACTATGAATTATCAGAAACGGTTGCTAGAGTGTGTCACTTTAAGCTTATTTATTGTACATGCCAGAACTGATATGTAAGGGCAGTTCCAAAATTGATAAATTGGGGTCACATGGGGTGTGGGGACCTAATTTTATAAACCCATTATCCAGAACAAAATGCTGCAGATTCAACAATCAATAAAATAATGATGGTGCCTCCTGCTACACCCCCCACCCCACCCCCCATACACCTCTCCATGCTATCAATTCTGGAACAATTTTAAATGATGTAAGGTCACAATGTGGGAGGGTTGGAGGACTATATGGTACATAATAAATTCATGGCTGAACATGTCATTCATCAAATTATTAAATACAAACCAAAGTTGAATTTGGTAACTATATTTTGCAATGCCATAACATATAATTTGAGAAATAGCAAATGTGCACATTTATAATTAACCTTCTATTTTAATCATTTGTCTGGTAAAGAAACATTTCACCAAACTGCTAACAGTCTTTATGTCCAGCTTAAAATGCATTGTGTATCAGAAGCAATAGTTTAGGTAATTTGCAACATTTGACATGATTAATCATCCTATATCGGTACGGGGTATTTACATACATACAATATAGAGGTAAAAAATGTGCTTGCTTTTGAATTTGTGAAGTAGTTTAACATAAAAAATAAAAATAAAATGTATTTAACGGGACTGTTCCAACAGAACCTTTTTAATGATTAAAATTACATAGTACATTCAATTTTTCTTTAAAATATCAGAATGAAAGTTTATCTTATTTAATTACACTACTACATCGGTTATTGGATGTCAAACATTTGGTAATTCTGATATGTAGTCTACAGAGGGAACATGCTACATTCGTCCATTTTACTAGCAAGAAATCCTCCTTATGCACTTTCCAACGTATAGGACAGCACATACCACAGTATTTGATATACCAGTCCAGGGTTAAAAACTCTCCCAAACAATAATAATGGATGTTGGCAAATTATGTAAGTGAACCACGAGCCACAAGCATTTTAATGTGGAATAAATATAATATGTAATACAAATATTAATAGTGGCTCATATGTTATAGTTCTAAAGTAGATAATGCAAATATTATTTGGGCAACTAACTCCATTATTATTTACTATTTAAGTCACCTAAATGGGACATTGGTTGCATTTGGTGACCTGGCCACAGGCCATTTCAAGCCCTGTCAATCATGGAGCACTGTTTGGGACGTGTGAAAAAGCCCAATAGGCTAACATCCACCCCTGTTTAAAATATCAGTTGTATCTCAAATTGATTTTTACCTCCCAATAATTTTGTATGTATTAAAAATGATATATTGGAGCATAAAAAAAAGATACAGTTTAAGCCATCACAAGCATTAGAGCCCAGAGATAATACAAATATTAGAACTTACTGAATACACAGACTAAATGTGCCAACAAGAAAATTTAATTAATATGTAATTTTAATCATTAAAAGAACTTGCTTAGTCAGAAATGTGTTACAATGGTAGCAAAGTCAGATTAGTTCCCTTAATAAATAGTGAATATATTAACTACATTTATCCTGCACCCACCGTTTCTATTGACAGAATATGATGATGGATAAAACAAAGTCATATCCATATAGTAGCAGGTTATAGCTACATTACAAAATCGCATATTTGACCTCTAAGTCATCGTACAATGTGGCTGAAATAACAGAAATAATAGCTTTTTCCCTTAATTTTTATGGTCAACAGGATAAAGATAATAACTAGTTAATAATGTAAAACATCTGCTTTATCCTGTTCAGGCCGAATGAGAAATTTCCCATTCTTACCATCACAGGATAAAGCAGATATCCGACATCATTAACTAGTTATTCTCTATGTATTGTAAAATGCAACATACCAATGTAATACGATACTATTAGATTATATGATACTGTTATTATTGTTGCTCATTGTGTGAAATTATATTGTATGAAAGTAAATATAAATTATATTATGATGTACAATAAATTTTCAAATAAGTGGACTTTTCTTGTGATATATACTGGACATTAATTTATAGCTCATTAGCGGAAATGCCAAATTCTATAATAGCAGTACAGCTGCAGAAGCAATAAATTACATGTAGGTTGTGAACAGCTTTAGTTGACTGTCTGGCATTTCATGAATTGTTTTAACAAGCATGAAAGAACCTAACAATTGACAAATTCAGCTTGGGGTAAGTGGGCGTACCCAGTCTGTACACCTACTTATTTTGATGTTAATCGTTTTTAGAAACTTTGTCAATTTTCTATACATTCACAAATTATTTGCTCTTGAATAAAGTACTATTTCAAAGTAATAAAATATTGTGTGTACCAAGTCTTGTTAACAGATGTATTTTAACTGTCTCCTTCACAACTAGCTTAAAATATGCCAATGCACCACTACCGCTTCTTCCACAATTTCTAATTTCTTGGGTCTGTCCCTGCTAATGGTGTAAATGATTAAAAATGCATTAAACCATGCACTGAATGACAGGATTATCTTAGTGTGACCTCGATATTCTTATTACTAGCTAATACATTTTAAGCCATGATGACATGAACATGAACTGGAGCATAATAAGAACATAAATAACTAAGTAACTTATCAATAATCAATAATTATGTCAACCTGGCCATTTAGTTTATTGTTTTATTTTCAAGGACACCTGTAATGTGGCTCCAGACTGCTCTTTGGACAACCCAAAACCATACTTAAAACTGAACCCAGCTGAATAATGTACTCTCACTGATACATGTGAAATGCTTAGATTCTTTTCATTCTCACACCTTTTTTTTGTTCGGTGTAAACTTATTGGTCTTCAATTCTGCTATGGTGCTTTAAGAAAATAGACATGTTTGCACAAACTTTACAAGATGCATTTTACAAACCAGATAAAATGGCCAAAATACCAAATAGGTTAAAGTTAGTTAATTTGTTTTGTTTAACACCACCAGTGAAGCACACTGATATTATTCATCATCGGCTATTAATTGGATGTCAAACATTTGGTAATGTTGACATATAGTCTTAGGAAAGAAACCACAACATTTTTCCATTGGTAGCAAGGGATCTTTTATATGTTCATCCTATGGATAGGATAGCATATACCACAGCCGTTGATATACTAGTCATGGTGCACTGGCTGGAACAAGAAATAGCCCAATAGGCCACTAATAGAAATCAATCCTAGAATGACAGTGCATCAGGGGAGTGCTTGACCACTGAGCTATGTCCTGCCCTTGCTATTTAAATATATTCATTAAATTAAATTAACATCAAGAACATAAGTTGTAACATAACAGTAATATCCCTTGTCCAGTTTGGATTGACATAAAAGAAAATATTTTCACTTCTTGTTTTTTAAAATATCAAGCCAAACAGGAATTATTGATAAAAACATTTAAAATGTCTGCCAGTAAGAGGTATAGTCATATTTGTATTGGCATTGACTCTTTTTAAATTAAAATTTAACTGTTATTTCTTCCTGGGTCTAAGTGTGTATGCCTGCTCCTTTGGCTGTGACTGGGAATCCAAAGCTTTGTCCTTCACCATCCACTGTTCACAACCAAGCTCCATGTTCATACAGTAGGACTGGACCATCAAGTCCACATTGATAACATTGTCTATATTGTCATCTGGTTGTGTATCTGCCGAAATAAATATTTCCTGACTGGAGTCTGGAGTTTCCCACTGGACTCCAACATCCACTGTATATGCCGTTCGATGGACTGGTGAGGTACCAGCATCTACTAATCTATGTTCATTTGTCTGAGTAAGTATGCTGATTGGTGATGACCGCGATCTTTCTGGCTGTTCTGTTAACAATGTACCCAAGTCTACTTCGTCTGATTTACAATAATTATTCTCTTGGTTATAATCTTTCAACTGCTCATGCAAGATTCTATTCTTAACCGCTACCCCAGTTTCAAGGAGATTTCTGCGTTTGAACAATCCAAACATTTCCACACTACTATCATCTGAACTTTCACAATGATTATCAGATTTCTGTCCTGTGATCTTACTTTCTCGAAATACCAAATTAATAACTTCCAAGGATTGTTTAATTTGTCTTGCTTTTGTCCAAGGATGATTAGGTATGACAGCTGTTGATAAATCCAAATTATTTTCTTGCATGATAACTTTATGAATAATAGTTTCGATGACCTCTGCAATACATTCCTCATCATTCAGCAATTTCTTTTTCTGACAGCCTACTGGTACTTGATCCATATTTGTAATGGTGTTCTATAAAACATACAAAAAAGATGTATGATTTACAATAAAATAAAAATTACAAGCAAAAGCAATCAGGGAAATTTTGCATCAAAGATTAATGACACAAAACAGTTTTCAGATCTGCTAAAATTCAGAATTGTGAAAAACTATGATTAATTAAGAGAACGCTTATCTTTTTAGTACATAACCTAACAACATTACCAGCAATCTTCTAATGCATATTCTGCCAAAAAATATTTTATAAAGTAAGAATTGACCACTTTAAATTACTATAAATCTTATGTCAGAAAGTGTCTGCAAATCAGACCAATTCATATACCTTTCTTGCAGTATCAATATTCACACAATCTGTATTGGAAGCTGGAAAAAACCCAAGACATACAACTTAAAAATATGTTTGTTTACAAAACACAGTCATTACTGGTATTTAATATAATAACTTAATGTAGTCTTTAATATATAAGTTCATGTAGCATTATCATAGACTTACATTATAAATAAGGTTTTTCTTCACATTTGAAAACAATCAATAAATCAGAAGAAAAAAACACACAAAACCCAATAGCACTTATATTTAATGTCTTTAGTATAATAATTAATTAATTTAATAATGTATTTGTTTGCAATTACAGATTCAGAATCATTATATCATTAAACACGTAACAGGTATTTTAGCTGAATACCACATGCCATGCATAGGCTATTCTTCAATATAAAACTTTTAAAGTATGAATAAATGGAAAATATGTGCATTCTTAATGATATTCTTGCATTATATGTTATTACCTCCATCATCACAATGGCTAGATAACAAACTTGTATTCTTAACATCTTCATCTTGATTGTCCAATTGGATGAGCTAAAAAAAGAAGAAAAGAAAGAGAAGAATACCACAGTTTACCTGTACCAATTAGCTACATGACACCGAATATGTGGATACTTCAAATAAATAATTAAACTAAATAAACTACACATATAATATAAATAAGTGACTTACTTCATGCAAAACTTCATCAATTGCTGAATGTTTGGCTCTGAAATTTAAAAAACCACAATTACATATATAAATAAAACATGCATAAAAGAAAAAGTTAACATTTTATTGCATCAACCCATAATAAATACTAACATTTTATACCAAACACTAATTTATAGTTACTGCTAAGTGGTGATCAACATGCAATAATCATGATTTTCAGCAACTGATAACTTGATCTGCAGCAGTTACATGTACATGTATATGTCTCCAAGTTTTTCTGTTCCAAAATCTAAGGTCGACAACAGTCATTTTTCACACCCTTGTTTTGGCTTCATACACAGTAAATAAAACATATCCAACGGTCATATTTTGATATGATATATTTGACAAAAAGGTACTTTTTATTTTTTTCATCTTCTGAAACTTAAAATTAAAAATTTGTCCAGAATTATGAAAAATAACAAAATACCAACCTGTAAACAACACTGTCCGCTTGTTATAGAAATTTGACAGGGGTCAAGGTTAGTAGACCAGTTTTTATTTTAATGTGGCGAAGCATTGTAATAAATGTAAATTAAAACTTGTTTTAATGCCTTTTATACAGGTACGATGTTACAATTTAATAATTTCACCAGAGGGAACTATTTCCACAAAAGAATGTTCCTGGTTATTGCGCAAGGGGACATGGGGTTGTGAGGTGAAAAGCCCCTAAGGCGCATTAATACTGTGGGTAACATTCTGTGGGAAAGCCAAGCTACACGAGGTATGTGGTTTTTATCAAACCATTCTTATTTTTAGCAGTTTATATGATGCAAGTTGTGATATACATGTACAATGATGGTCATTTATGCATTGTTTTAAAACATGTTAGTCTATGTATGAATGTATAAATATGTGTATGCAATATTGTTTTAATCATATCATATTTATTATGTCTGAAGGTAATAGGTGTTTGTTCTGAACCCCACCTAAGACCATTATTTACTCATCATAAAGATTGGAGTATAAATATACGTTTTGTATATTCTGTGTTACATATTTACATGTCATGTAACTAACTCTGTCGTTTTTGAATAAACGGCCTTTTCATTTACAATCCGTCTGTCTCCTGTTTTGTTTATCATTGGTCTTACAAGCTTGCTCTCTTTAGGATCCTGTATAATATAGCTAATTCTGAATTTGAATTACGTCAGTATTACAATGACATAACTTTGAATCGCCATACAATAGCCATACACTGGGTACATGATGTTTCCATTTTAAGAATGCTGGAAAAATTATAATGCAAACTTGCTATTGAATTATTTTTTTTTGAACATTACTATTGCATCTGAATGTGTTTGAAGAAAATCTTGTGATTAACAAATTGTACCTTTTACAAAATATGGATTTCAAGTGAAATTACGGTAAGATATGCTATATTTATTGTGTACTAACCCAAAACAAGGGTGCGAAAAGTGACTGTCGTCGACCTTAATCCACCTATTAATGTGTGTGTGTGTGCGCATGCGAGTATGTGTGTGTGCGTACAAATGTGCGTGTGTGTGTGTAAGTATTTAAAGAATACAAACTTCCTGTGTATTTCATATTCTTCTTTGGTGCACACTGGAATATTATTTTCATCCTCCAATACATCTTTTACTTGTTCATTCTTTCCTTCTGAAATATATAATATTATACTGGGACACCTTCTTAATACTTCTGTTTAATTATGAGATACACTGATTGGTAAATACTTTATTAGAAACAAATTAAAGGGACATTCCTGAATGTAAGATGTTTCCGACTAATAAAATATTTCTACGATTAAACTTACATATTAAAATTTATTTTCTTGTTTAGAATATCAGTGTCTGTATATTAAATGTGTTTCTGGTCATCTTAATATTTGTAAAAAGCCCAAATTGGATTTTGTCTTCAATTTTGTATGTACCAAAAAAAAAAAATTTCAGGAAATAAAATGAAATTTAACCTAGTACAAATATTAGAACGATCAAAAACACATTTAATGTAGAGCCATTAATATTTTATGCAGAAAAATATATTTCATATGTAATTACAATCGCTAAAGAGTTGATAGTCGATAACATCTTTAACATTGTACCTTTAAATACCATAAGAATTAAAACATGAAAAACATTCAAACAAAATCGCGTAAAAATATGGGAGTCTGGCTCAGTCTGCACTTATTTAACATATAAATGATAATCACCAAACACAATTCATAATGTTACAATAAACATTTCCATCCATCAATTTCTCAAAGTGGGTAATTAACATATAAAAGAAATGTTCACAAACCTGAAAGAGTTTTTTTGCAATCTTCTTTGGTAGAAAAAGGAGACTGTTTAAGAGATATTGATACATCTTCTGTGAAACAGGACCTTTTTAGTTTTTCAGGTGGTTGTAAAATCTACAATAAAATGCAGGAAAAACTACATTCAATATATATTAGTAATACCATTAATGTTATGGATTAAACAATTTACAAGCAGGTGAACATGGACTTTTTTTGTATGTAAACAGATATTTTCATTCACTAAAGGAGGAATACTCAAAATATATTACTAGCAACTTAATGCTTATGTGACACTCAAGAAGATGGCTTTGTTCGTGTATGGAAAAATTCAAAGTGATGTCTATTCAGGATAATAAATTTACCAGAGCTTTAGTTTATTTTTGGGTAAATTGGATTTCAGTGTTTTTTTCTTTATCTGTATTTCACAATAACATCAGTGGCACAGTGGTTAAGACATTGGACTACAGGTTGGTAGGTACAAGGTTCTCAGCCTGGTACCGTCTCCAACCCAGAGAGAGTTCTTAAGGGCTCAATGGGTATGTGTAAGACCACTACACCCTCTTCTCTCTCACTAACATCACCAAACAATTAACAATTAATCCACTGTCCTGGACAGACAGCCCAGATATATGTGCCCAGGACAGCGTGCTTGAACCTAAATTGCATATAAGCACGAAAATAAGTTGAAATGAAATAAAATAGTAGATGATAGGACTATAAATATTTACTAGGTAAATGGTAAACAAATGTACAGAGTTCTACTAAAAGGACAAATATGTAACATCTAAAATAATGTTAGTTGCTATACATTTACTCAAACCATAAGAAATGAATCTAGTATTATTTTTCATTAATTTTGCACACTTTTTAATAGCATAATATTTGTGTACTACATGGATGTCTGAATACTACAATAGATGTATTAAAAGTTATTCACCTTACTGCTCATGCTATAATACTTCTCTGATGGTACTCTTGGTTCTGATGAATTCCACAATTTTTCACCGTGCCTAAATGTATCAAAAATATAGTTTAATTATATAAACAAAAATAAATAACAGATGATAATATACATGAATTTAAAACAATTATAGGCAAGACTTGAAATTAATTTTGTGGAGCAGAATTTACAATCTCTGCAGTTTTAGGAATTAATATGAAAATTATAAATGTTTAACAATGTGGAAAACTATTATTGCTCTTCTTGAAAATTAGGAATTCTTAATGTATCCTGTCAATGGGATTGATTAAGCATATAAAAGATCCCTTGCTGCTAATTGAAAAGAGTAGCCCATGAAGTGGCGACAGCGGGTTTCCTCTCACAATATCTGTGTGGTAATTAACTATAGGTCCAATGCCACATAACTATAAATAAACATGTGTTGAGTGCATTGTTAAATAATACATTTCCTTCTTATCACAACTAAGACTGAAAGCAAAAAGCTGGCCTATAGTTCTGAAGTGATCTTATCACTACGAAATCGTAAAACCAGCCCGGTTGTGAAGTTGACTATCAGGAAGCATATTGTGCATTTTAAGTGACATTTGCTGCTTGCTCCTTATCAGTTTTGAGCTTTGTAATATAAGTATGATAAAAAATAAAATAAAATATTAAAAAAATACATAGAATCTAAAGTTGTTACACTAATTTGGGCACAACCATGACTGCTTGATTCAAGTGACAGCTGATATATCTTCTGAAACTAATTATAAGTACATTAAGTGATGATATCTATACAAAATCAGCCATCAAAAGTTACTTCTCTTTCAAGTCACTGATAAATGGAAATGGTGAACAATCAGCAGTCAAATTTGTTATGAAGAACACCATGTATAAAGATTTGTCTGTAAAAGGACGCTTTAGTGTTTTAGTACATAAAATAATGTATTTTATTTCTTTACAAAACCCACCAGTTCATAAGATCTATGTTAGTGGCTTATAAATACATCAGACCCACTTGCCAGTAGTAATCTACATGTATGTGACATCAAAATGTCAAATGTCAGGGCTCGTGCTGTCGTTCGCCAAGTTCGCCAATTGCGAATATTAAAAAATATTTGCGAAAGAATTTTCAGTTCGGCAAATGTTTTTGCGAAAGACTTCTATTCTAACATTTGTAACCGATTCTGTGGTTTGCTCCGCTTAGCTGATATATTTGGCGCCAACTTCAAGTGCACGTGATCAGTCTATTTTACCCCGGTGATTGTCGTAAACAGAAATAATAAAAATGAAAAACAAATCGGTGAAAAATATAAAATAATGTTTAAGACATGTTACATTGTTAGTAATAACCAGTGGGTTACTAGCTAACCTGTGTTGTAATTATTATTAGTCCCAGTAACTGAGTTGAGGCTTTCGTATAATAATAAACGACTAGATGTAAAATCTAGGTCGCGAGGATTAGTTCATTTTTACATAGAGGGTAGGCTGAAAAATTATTAGAAAGACACCTAATATTTTATCAAATTT
>JAECMU010055875.1:0-21105 GCA_016106625.1 Dracogyra subfuscus | reverse complement strand
CCTCGCTGCATTCGCCATTCTAACCTTTCGCAGGATAAAGCTGATATCTTAAGACAGTAACCAGTTATTCCCTATATATATATATATATACATATATATATACATACACACACACACACACCGGGTGTCAAGAAGAAGAACAGGTTTGTTATGTTTAATGACACCACTAAAGCATATTGATTTATTTATCATCGTCTATTGGATGTCAAACATTTGGTATTTTTGACGTATAGCCTTAAAGTGGAAACTCACTACAGTTTTCCATTAGTAGCAAGGGATCGTAGCAATTAGTAGCAATGAGTTTCACTGTGAATCAATTTCAAGGAATAATATCAAGATAAAACAACAATTTTAACATAGGTAACAGATAAGCATAAGACTTTGGAGAAAACTTGAGGTGTTTTCTCTTTTATTATACATTACCAATCCTCAAGGATTTCAACCCACCCGAGCCTCCCCGCTTCCTGTTCTCCGTGCGATGCGCTCAGGGAAAAAGAAGGAAGATACAGTCACATGACCGGAACTAGAGAGCAGTATACAGTAGAAGAATTTAGGCCATCCCATTGGCTTTAGGGATGTTCGACCAGACCACTCCGTGGGGGGGAAATTGCCTTTGTTTGAGGATTAGTAATGTTAAAAGAAAAAAGTATCTCTAAAATAATACGAACCTTGAAAAGATAGGCAAATCCATAAATTAAATAAGAAGGTGGGAGGTAATTTTTCTTGCCTGGAAAATACAAAAATAAGTAGAAAAATTATGAAGAATTTGCTGAAGATCATAACACATATCACTAATTCACAAGACTAGCTTAAGTTAATGGGTTTTTTTCATTACACGGGAATGGTAGATGTGGTGAATTCAAAAGAAATGGATCTTTCAAATTATAAACAATGCTAATTAAACAATTGATAAGAATTATAAATATGGTATGGTCGAGTATTGTAAAATCGAGAGTATTGTAAGTTTTTTTTTCTTCTAATAAACCATCAGACGAGCAACCAAGACGTCACAAACAACTTTTCTGTGAAATAATGCGATTCAAACAGGTATAACTAGAACAAAATGTTTGTTTACCTACTTTTTAACTATTTTCACTAATTCCGGTTTTCAACCCGGAAACGAAAACCAGCATTATAAAAAATACGGAAGTAGACAAAAATAGTTTGGGTTGGATGGCAAAAATTACAGCTTTCGGTTACGTGACACATTGGGAGGGACGATAAAGTAATTAAATGGGTACTAACACAGGTGGGGGTCTTAATAAACCGCAAATAAAGCACCGACAGATTACTTGAGAGTGGGTTCTAATGCCAGAAATTTTATTTTTAATGATTTTTAAATACTGACTACTAAAAGCCTTTATCAATTTAGATAATTTATCTGATATTGTAAAAAAAAAAAGAGATAATTTAAAAAAATAAAAACAAAACCTTCTACGGCATTTGCTTAATTGTTTTTTTGTTTTGTGGGGTTTTTTTTGTTTTGTTTCTTAAATGGGTTTTTTACAGATCAATCCAAATAAACAAAACACAGAATATAGTTTTTAATACAAAGAAGTGTAAAGAAATGCTTCAGAAACAAAACATTTCTTTTAAGTGGCCTCAATTGAATATGACGTCATAGAAAGAAACACTGTGTTTACTCTCGACTTTACAATACTGTAACAGGACGCCATTTGTTTTAGGGGGAGTGTGTTTGGAACAATGTTTAATATATCAGAAGTGTTGCAGTGGACTTTGTTTTTGTTTGACTTTACTATAAACATATTTATGTACAGGTAAGTAACATTTTTATTGTTGTCAGTTTCAAAATATAACCCTTCCGATCCAGTCAAACCTTAGGGTCTCGAATTTACAATACTCAACTGTATATAAATGTCTAAAATGCAAAAATCAAATTATAAAAAAAACGACTAGGGAAAACGTGGACAATTCACATACATTGTATCTCTAATTACACATTTAATAATAATCATATGTTGAAATATATTTAATAATGATTAAGTAATAATGGTGACAATAATGCAAAGCTTGCTTCAAATTTGGATGCACAACCAAAACACTTTAGGCAAAATGTATTAAACATTTGTTTGTACAACCACAACAAATTCACACACACACCAGATCAATCAAACTTCTATGTGATCCAAAGAGTGCATTCAAATAATTACTATTTTAAAAAAGATAGTTACCTCTGACCATAAAGCTTCCAGTAGATAGGTATTCACCACTTGGTGCAGTTTTTGACACTTGATCATGATACACATACCATGCACTGGTCACAACTTTGGCATCCCACGCTGCACTGTTACAAATGGCCATCGTTCCAGCTTCATTTAGAGTCTTGGGTGGAACAGGCTCTCCTGTTTAAAAAAAACAAAACAAAAAACATCTGTATAAAAAAATCCATATAAAGTGTTTGCATTTTTGGCCAGACATTTTTCTATGCACAAATCATAGTAGGCTGATATAATAGACCCTAAAATGTTTTAGAAGTAAGTATACAGGTTTTAATGGTTTTATAGTTTATATAGTATTTCATGAAGTATTATTTATTCTTTGGCAAAACCTGTTTATTTCTTATGAAATATAAACATTCTTTTAAATTTCAGCATATTATATAATTAATACAATACTACTATCAAACAAAACCATAAGAAACCATGATCATTCAGATATGGTTGTGTTAACTGTATGTCAAATTCAACAGCTGAGCACTGGAGTAAAGAGGTACAGTCTAGTATAATCTACACTTTGGTACCTGAGGGGTTCTTGATGATACAGCTGCTGGCACCATGGAGATCAGCATGCACATACAAATCACCTGTCGATATAAACACAATTATCACTTAACACATAAAACAACATACACAAACACTTTACAATACCAACCCTAGTTCTTTCAAGGCTCACATTGATTCAAAATGAAACAAGTTATAATTAACACATAAACACTTTATGATGCTAACACTATTTTGTTTGTATAATACCGACTTGATTTTAAAACAAAAAATCATTTACAAATTAAAACACTTAACACTTTACTGCCAAATTTGCTGTGGCAAATAATATTATTTAAACATACAAGAATACTGATGCTACAAGTAGTTATCTTATTTCATAACTGGATTACCCATAGTATTTGATATGTCTTGGTATGTATCAACATAACAGATCCCACTGGAATGTAAAACCTTTTCATCATGTGATAATCTTCATTTGATGTTGCTGATTTGAAAAAAAAAACAAATTCTTTAACAATACCTCATTACCTTTTAAACTTTGCCTATATGGCCTTGTGTAGAGATAAAATCCACTGTCATTACATAGGCTAGTCTTACTAAATAGCATTAAGAGACATTTTATATGCACTTTCCCACAGACAGGATAGTACATACCACAATCTTTGATATATTAATACTGGGGCATTGATCGAGTTAGGAAATTCCCCAATTAAACATTCATTAAGGGTTATAGACCTATCACACCACTTTACTACTGAGATACATGTGATCCACTACAACACACACCCTGCACCCCCCCTATGTACCAACCTGGTCTGAGATAACGCTTGACAATCAGTTCGTTCTGTTGCTGATCACGTCCACCTATTACCAAGAAGTTTTCTGAACTAATGAACCAGAGGAACTTTTCAAACCTAAAAATGCACATAAATTAAAGACCAATATATGTCCATTTTTGCATACAAAAACAGATAATAATACTTTGTTTTTTATCCTCCAGGAGATAAATTTCTTTTTTCATTAATATTTCAACCTGACCTCTTACCAAGTGTCTTCCACCCTCCACCCTGCCATTCTATATCCATGTGCTGGTCCAAAGACCACAACAGCCAATCAAATGGGTATAATTGTGATAGTAACTGGGGCATGATAAGCACTTATTAATGCCAACATATTAATGCCCTGCTAGTAATCTAATTATAACACATTCAAATCATACTTTTATCACAATATTATTAATGTTTGTTTCGATAAAATAAAACAATGAATAATATTTTTTATATCTGAATGTCATGAAAATTATAAATGCTAATGCATGAAAAAGCATTTTGTTTCGATAATTCATAAAATTTATATTAAAACACTACCATGACAAAATATAGAGTAAAAACATGCTTTTTAGTTTTGTTGGATAACATTATTACTGAAACGGTTTAAGACTAGATAACATACTACATACACTGATCTGAACACCATGTAACATACCAGTAAGTTTTTCTTGTCTTGTTTATGCTAGCAATAGTTGCCACATCTTTCAAAGTCTGTTTTGTTTTCTTCTCAGCCGATTTAAATGCCTGTATTAAAATTTAAAAATACAAAATTAGAGAAAAATTAAAGAATACAAACATGCACCACTACCTTACTTGATGCAATTGTGTAATGTTTTAATCGAATTTGATATTCCAAAAGTCAAAATCAGTATATACACACTCTTTGTGAACAACCGAATAACAGTAGCTCTTTTTATACAATTAAGGTTCAAGCACGCTGTCTTGGGAACACACCTCAGATATCTCGGCTGTCTGTCCAGGACAGTGTGTTAGTTGTTAGTTGCTTAGTGAGAGAAGAGGGTGTAGTGGCCTTACACCTACACATAAAGCCTTTAAGAACTCTCTCTGGGTTGGAGTCAGTACCGGGCTGTGAACCCTGTACCTACCAGCCTGTAATCCAATGGCTTAACCATGACACCACTAACTGAAGCTTTAACTAACAGAAAACGTAAAACACGTAAAACACATTGCATATACAAACACTGATACTCTAAACAAAATTTGATGTTATGATCCCCAATTATTGTTTTTTCTTTTACAACATCCCCAAAACCCCTGCTTTTTTAAAGCTAGGCATGACACTATTACCTACATTAGCTTACATGCAGAATTGCTCAAATGGTTTCATAATGAAAAACCCCAAAACTTACTTTTGTTGAAGCATCCACTGTTTTCTGTTCCTTTTTGGCAGCTTGTTTTTTCTTGTCAAAATATCTGAAAATAAGTGTTCTACATAACTGGGCAGTTAACAATCCTCAGATATATTATGTTACAATAAATCTCAATAATCACATAATTTTTAGCTTTATAAAACGTATACATTGTTAGTCACCATGTCATAAACCTGAGTCATATATGTTACACTGTTGGCAAGGTAATCATCATGGATACATGTGCACATGTAATAATTTCTCATGTAATAAGACTGTCTGACAGTCATTTGTGTTGTTAAATGTAATCTCATGTTATGTCTTTGTGGTGTTCTTTGCATTATTGTCAGTGTGACCTTTTATTCTAAATTAAATATTCTGATGAATTCAGAAACACATGTTCTCACTTCCTAGAGTTGGCATAAGCACTAAGTGAGAGGTCAACATCAATTTTCATTGGTTTCAAGGGCAGGTAATCTTCATCCTCCTCATTGTGGCCATCTTCATATGGGTCACTGTTTTAAAACAAACAGAAAAACAAGTTAGGCAAGCAACTATAAATAATATATGTATAAATACACACTGCAGCGTAATTACAAAATTCTACTATTACAATGAAATTATAATAGTTTGTTATAGTTTATTTAATTAAAAAAAACAAAAAACAAAAACAAAACAAAAACACACACCCTAAAATAAAAGAATATCCTTGCATGGAAGCACATAAAAATACATCATTTTAACAGGGGTTCTAAAAAATAATAATTTTCACCTTCCATTGGCCAGTGGATTTGAAAATTCATTTTCACAATTTTAACTGTTAATGAAACAAAAATCCAGAACCTTAAAATAATTAAGTTGTTAATGTACATTTTGCATACTGAGATAATGTTTAATCAATTTGTCAATTTACACAACAGATAGGCTCATTAGGCATACTTTATGGGTTTGTTTAAAAAAAACATGCAAATAATGTTCATCAGTTTAAAATAAAGTTACCTATTAAAATTTTAAAATAATTGTTTCCACTAAAACCACCTAAGTAATAAATCCCCAGCTGATCATACCTGAGCAGCAGTGAAATGTGGTTGGTGTCGAGCCGCACCGACTTGATGGCACACGCAACCGGGTCATGTATTAACTGAGCCTCCTTGATCAGCTTCCAGATCTCAGTCCAGTCAATCTGATTGGCCAGAGCACTCCGAACTCTCAACAGAGCCTCGTCAACCTTCAAACAGATAACAAGCATTCCGAGAATACTGCTAAAGCAATACATATGCCCTACTGGGTGCAACAACTTTCGTATCTCTTAATTTCAAGGGCCATAACTCTCTGAAACACGGGTAAATCGCCATGACAGTTAAAACTTCACCTGTAACAGTATAGGATAAAGCTATACACAAAATGTTATCTCAGCATCTTGAGGCATTGCAAAAAGAAAAGTTTGGAAAACATTTTCCTAGTTCAAGGGCCATAACTCTATGAATTTGTGAAAAACAATTAACTTGCCCCTTTAGAGCTCGTTAATAATTTTTCATAAATTCACACTTTGTACAAACTGTAGTGCATTCTCCATAACATATTTACTTACAGAATTTGACATTCTCAATATCAAATACATTTACGATACAGTTGTTATATAAAACCAAATAAATATAATTATTAATTTCAATTCCTGCTATAGATGCATACAACAAAATCAGTAACGAAATGACACAGTTAATAAAAATAAACATACTATAGTCAATGATTGCCATCAAAATAGTTGTCATAATTTTTTTGATTTAAAACAAAATTATAACAACATTATGTACCTATAGCCCATCCCATCATTCTATAAACATGTTTTTTTGTAAATAATTTTAGTTTGGTTTGACATATGAAGAAAGGTAAAGTGTTTTAGAAATAACAAAAAAATACAATTTCTGTGTGCAGTTTACAAATCAGTCAACTCAGAAATAAATAACGTCTAGTAAACTCCATAGTATGAAAAAAGTTGTTCACTGTGGGACAGACCATAGTTAACAATACTGTACCATGATTAATATAAATTAACACAAGCTAAAATATCAATACATATACTAAGAGGCATAAATAACGCAATGACCATTTCACTGAATAATCTCTTACAGAAATGTCAAATCATATATATGAAGTACTTGGACAACTAACACATTGGTAATAATTGTAAGTAAAAGAGGATTTTGTTCAAATTAGAAAACAACTGAATAAAATGATTTTTCAGCAAAAAGCATAACTGGTGTGTTTATTACAATACAGCATTGCATATGAAAATTGTAAGTAAAAGAGGATTTTGTTCAAATTAGAAAACAATTGAATAAAATGATTTTTCAGCAAAAAGCATAACTGGTGTGTTTATTACAATACAGCATTGCATATGAAAATCGTTTTGCATGTGAATTGCAGGCTCTCATCTCCGTATAAAAGCAACCATGTTTTGTGTTTTCTGTCTTTCTTTAATGTGCCATGGTAAGTAATATTAAAAAATAGCAGTTTTATTGCCCAAAAATCACAGTTGTATTTATTGTTTCAACACACATTTTATTTTTAAAAAATGCCGATTTGAACAATATCTTCTTTCAGTTACAATTGTTACCAGTATTCATTTGTTTGCATGCTTAATACTGATGACATAATATTTCTACAAGACAATATCAGCGAAATACCTATTGCGTTATTTATGCCTCTCAGTATAGTTGTTTTTACACAAATTACAGACTTACCAATGGCAGATTCATCTCTATCAACTGTCCTCTTAATATGTCCGATTCCTTTAAAAGAAAGAAACAGAAGATATAACAAGTACTACATTAACAGACTCATTGTGAAAATAACTAAACAAATTTCTCCAAATTTATTTTTAAAAATAATTATTTACACATTTCATTTTCATATTCACCATTAGCATACCTGCTCTTTCTGAAGTTCATTTATTCTCTTTTCGTGATCTTTTCTCACATTATCCAGTTTCTTCAGTGCAGCTTTTTCCTACAAATAATATCAGAATCCATCTCAAACAAGCTCAAGAAAGCAAATTACCAACATTTACTTGATGTATTCGTCAAAGAATCTTAAGAACAATGGATACTGGCCACATTCTATCAATGTCTTCGGTGCTTGAAATGTTGTACAAGAATATTAAACCCAGTAGTAGAGTAGACATTGTTTAATTATTTTTTTTTAAAATTTTTAACGACGCACTCAACACATTTTAACTACGGTTATATCGGCGTCGGACATATGGTTATGTCGAGAAAAAACCCCAGTGGTTAGCTGACAGGGACATTGTTTAACATGTAGCTACTACTGAAATACTGTTAAATCCAAATCAAGCATACAGCTTTGCATTACTAACAAATGATAGTATAAAACATGATTTTAAAAATCTCCATATCAGATACAACTCAATGACATAAATAATATTTTTTCATCTGAAATGAAATGACAGTCAGAGTTTATAACACTCTAGCACTATGTTAAATCAGGAAAGGGAACAAATAATTGTTTAACCACATTTCAGCGTATTTACAAATACTGCTGTTTGTTGTTTAACATAGTTGGTTTAATCTTTGGTTTAGTGTAAAGGAAACTAGCAGATAGGTTACAGGGCTCCAACTTCAGAATTTGTCTCCCAAGGTAATTTTTAAAAGAATTGCCATTGGTGAAACTGCCCACCGATGGAAATTTTGAGCCTGCCTGTGGCATTTTTTTAAAAGTGACATTTGCAGAAAATAAATATAACTGAAAAGTTATTTTGCTGTATGTAGACATATTTCAAATGTGAAAATGTTAAATATTGGTAGATTATGTACACCAGGCCTTTGTTGAGGAGTGTTATCGACGGCACAAAAGTATCAGGGACAGCAATTGCCATCTGTTCGGGCCCTGGGTTACACAGGAAAGTGTGTGGCAAGAACAACACCCATTAAATCCACCGAAGTGATCGATTCCACAACTTACTGTATCTCAGGTAAGTGCTGTATTGTCCTATATTCTGGTATATCACTGGCTATCAATGCATGTTTGAACTAGAACATTAGTGAATCAATGTTTGTACCTGATGTAATGTCTTTATATCCAGTCTCTGACTTTCCACTTTTGAAAAAAATTCATCCACAGCCTACAGAAAAAAGAAAAAGAAATGTTTGTTGAACAATATTATCAGGCACTAATCTAGCTGGCAAAATGGATATTTCTTTGTTTTGTTTTTTACTAAAAGTTGGCTCAAGTCATTGACTTGCTAATAGTGGTAAGAAGTGCAAGCTGCTGTAATATCGGATTTGAAAAAACAAACTCACACAATAAATGTCAAAACATCAACTTATTTGTTTAGTGTCATAGGTCACTTAATACCATGTTGGTTTCTTTTTGACTTTAAGTGTGAGATTTCTTTTTAATATAACACTGACACAGTTAATTATTATCAGTTTGCATACTCGATTGTTTTGCTTAAAAGTTATCACAAATTTTTTTTAGTAGTATCTGACAACAAAATGTTATGATATACATAGTGAATAATCAGAAACGTTCCATATGAATGCAGAAAAAGACAAAACATTATGAAAGTACTGAGAAAGAGGAAGTTAGTTCTCCTATGTTATTAATCCTAGATTAGTGCGACATCATGGCACAGTATTTAATCTGGGTCAAATGTATTAACTATGATTACTCTCCTTCTTTTCTATACAATGTACTTCTGAGAACATGGACTAATAAAAAAAATATCAGAGACAGATGTGTTCTAATCTGAACAGTTATATAAAACTAAAGTATTTCCACTGGGAAAAGCTAAAGCTAACAATATAAGGGTGATTGCCAATTATTAATTAATGATGTCTCTGTAACAAAATGTTTCACTTCACAAGGTTAAATACTTCAGGTATTCAAACTTACTGGCTGGAAGGAAGGAAATGTTTTATTTAACGATGGACTCAACACATTTTATTGACGGTTATATTGCTTCAGACTTATGGTTGAGGACCACTAACATATTGAGGGAGGAAATCTGCTGTCGCCACTTCATGGGCTACTCTTTTCGATTAGCAGCAAGGATCTTTTATATGCATCATCCTACAGACAGGACAGTACATACCACGACCTTTGTTACACCAGTTGTGGAGCACTGGCTGGAACAAGAAATAGCCCACTGAGCTACGTCCCGCCTCTTCTGCTGGGGAAGGCTAACACTAACAATTTAAGGGTAACTGACAATTATTAATTAATGATAACTCTGTAGCTAAACGTTTCATTTCACAATGTTAAATACTTCACCTATTCATACTTACAGAGTCAAATGAATCAAATTCTGCATATAATTTGTTTTCATGCTGCCGCAAAAGAAGAGGATGAAATTCTTCATATCTATATAAAAAAAAGGTAATAATCCCTTAAAAATACTTGGTAACATAAGCCAGTTTATTGAATTCCAATTCTCACTGGGTAGTCAATTGAAATGCTCAAACTGAAACTTACTACATCAACGACTACACCGGATTAGCTCCAAGTTGTATTCATAAATGGCTTCACATCATCTAAGTTAGGGGAACAATTAATCACTCTCCTCAAACTGTTTTCATAGTGAGGTCTATATCAAATGTGGTGGTATGTGTTGTGCTGTATAGGGAGGGGTCAGATACTTGATATACTGGTTTTTATGTTTAATGTTAAATTAATGTGCTATGATAGAACACGTTGGTATCAGTCATAATGTCTGCACAAGTTCTTTCCCTCCTTATTATGCCAAGTTGTGCTTACAACTTTGCAACTTAAAATTACCAACTTTAATGCATCATTAGTCTGTTTATATAAATACACATTTTCAACAAATTCTTAGAAAGAACATACGTAATAATTTCCTGCTCCTCGTCTCCTTTTGTAATTGGTCGTTTGTCCTTTTTTTGAATAATGAAACCCTGAAAAGCAATTTAGATGAATAATATTATGTGGTTATCAATTCACCAATACAATCATGAAATTCAGGCACACAAATTTAAAATGACTTTTTTTTTTAATCTTTCTGTTCAAACTATTGAATATCTTTCTGTTCAAAATATTGACTACACCCGAACTTGCATTAAAAGTTATTTTATTTACTGTAAATCATGAAATTAATGCATCATGATATTACTGCATCCATTCATTTATTAATGTGTCAGGCATAGGTGTTAATTTTTATTTTCAACCTACTTCGCATCAAATAAAAAAACCTCTGATTTGTAGTAATCCTATTTCTAGTATTTTAGTTCACCTTTCCCACGAAAAGAGAAGTGATTTGTTTTCATAGCTACCAAGCAAGAGGAAACCCACTCAGGCGTAATCAGCTGATCAAGAAGTTCTAATTAGTGTACTTATATCACCACCGGTATGTGAAGATTAGAGCTCACTCCTTTGAGTTGTGATTGCTTCTAATTAATCCACCAGGGATGAACAGAAATAAAACAGAAGTTTACCACCATGTGTTGTTTTAATGCATGGGAGGCCCTGGTACAATCAAACTTTCTAATAAAAACTTGAACTGATTTGTCATCAAAATATTCATTGTAGTTCACACCTATCATAATGTCGATGTGGAATTTTATCAAAGTTACAAAACCAAATGAAATTCAGAAAGAACTCTTACGACTGCCAGATCCTGAAAAGGCATCAACAAAACGAGAAGCAGAAATAACAGAAGCGACAAACTCAGAAATTATCAACACCATTTCCGAAGAAATTGACACTACTGTAACAAAAAGAGGGGTGAAACAGAAGCGAACGAACGGTCACCAGAAATGAGAGAGAAGATTGGGAAATATTCTGCAGAACATGGCAACACAAGGGCAGCAGCAAAATTCAGCGAGTGGTCAAAACAAAAAACAGGAGAGAATACTGTGCGGGTCATGAAAAAGCAGTACTTGGTGGCAATCAGCACATCACAGGAAAAAAGGTCACAGAGTTTGGACATGCACAGAGAGGTCGTCCGCTCTCCCTAGGCAGTATGGATAAAGACGTCATGAAGCATGTTAAGGCAATACATCAAGCTGGTGGAATTGTCAATCAAGTCATCATCATAGCCACCGCTAAGGGTATCGTCAAACATAAAAACTGTGCTTTACTACAAGAAAATGGGGACCCCATTGCTGTCGATCGTCCCTGGGCAATTTTGTTTCTCAACAGAATGGGTTACATAAAACGAAAAGGTACCAAAGGGGCTAGAAAGATGCCAGTTGATTTTGCTCAACAAAAAGAAAGTTTCCTTCGTATCATAAAGGAATCGGTGATTGAACATAAAAGTTCCTAGTGAACTTGTTCTTAACTTTGATCAAACGGGCATGAAGATTGTACCGGTATCCAAATGGACAATGGCTGTGGAGGGAAGCAAGCAAGTCGACATCATAGGTCTGGAAGACAAACGGGAAATAACAGCGCTGTTGGGAAGTACGTCGTCTGGACCGTTGTTGCCGCCTCAGCTGTTGTATGCAGGTAAAACACCGGTTTGCCATCCCCGATTCACCTTTACAGATGAGTGGGACATTCACCACACTGTCAACCACTGGAGCAACGAGGAAAGAATGGTTCATTATGTTGAGATGGTGCTCTCGCCATTTGTGGTGAAAACAAAGAAAGAATTGGGACTGTCGTCTGGTCAAAAAGCTGTTGCAATCTTTGACGTGTTCTGCGCTCATCGAAGTGTAAGTGTGTTGCATGCGTTGAAAAAAGCCAACATTGTTCATGTGTTAGTACCTGCATGTTGTACCGGAGAATTGCAGCCCATGGACTTGAGCGTGAATGGGGATTTCAAAGTGGGTATGAAGGCATGTTTTACAGAGTGGTATGCTGAACATTTGAAGCAGGTAGCTGATCCAGAAAACACTGGGTCTAGTGCTACAAATCTTGAGAGTAAAGTTTATTTGTGGCTTTCTCTTATGAAACCATTGCATGCCAGATGGATTGTTTGTGTTATTGACAAACTTAAAGTGAAAACAGACATGATCCGAAGTTGGTGGAAAACAGCTGGACTTACCGAAGCGCATTTTTCACATTAATTTCTTGCACGCATTAATTTCATGATTTACAGTATATTGATAATGCTTATTTTTGTAATTAAAAATAAATAAATCATAATTTATAAATCAGTCCCCATTTAAGTTTTAAAATGTATAAGTTACCTTGATATTTTCAGATTGTAATTTTTCAAGCAGTTTCTCTGCTTCTTCTATTGCCAACAAGAGTTTTGACATATCTGACAACAAAAAAAACAACAAGTGTAACAAAAAAGCATTAAACACATTCACATTTTTTAAATATAAACATAGTTTCTGGCATTCAGCTACACAAACATGACAAAACAAATCTATAAGACAGATTTAACCAAAAATAAATTTTAAAAATAAATTTTATTTATGGTTATATGACGTCAGACATATGGTCATGGACCACACAGATATTGGACAAGGAAACCTGCTGTTGCCCCTTCATAGGCTACTCTTTTCGATCTTTTATATGCACCATCTATAGACATACCACAGTCTTTGATGTACCAGTCATGGTGCACTGGCTGGAGCAATAAATAGCCCCATATGGGGATTAATCCCAAACTGACAACGCATCAAGCGAGTGCTTTACCACTGGGCTATGTCTTGCCCCTACAAGTTCAGAATCAACTTACTTTTTCATTTTTATTGACAATATTTACCAGAATTAAATCAATGTTTAACATTTTTAACAATAAATGTAAGGTTTTACATTGAAGCCAGGCAGGAAGTAATTACATTGTAAGTACAATAAGAAAACATGATTTAGCTGTAAGAGATTGAAAATTTGAGCTACCTTCTGGAATGTTAAAATCTTTTCCTAGTCGAACATTTTCGGTGAATCCCACTCCCCGCAGACAGTGATCAAGAATAGCTGGACCATAATCTGTACGAAAATGTAAAATAAAAAAATCTGTAATCTCTACAATAAACATAACAATATATACATATATATATATACAGATAATATGGAGTCTACTGTAAAATACTTTATTTTCGCGGGGACTTAATTTTCAAACAGATTGTGACCGATTAATTGTTGTAGATGACCCAGTCTGTTTTTCCAGCGTAAATGACTTGGGGTGGTAACATGTCTCCACTTTTGGTGATCGCCAACTAAACCGTGATCTGTCGTTTGTCGTCAACACCCGATATTGTCACCTGTTTAGCGCCTCTCTCTTCCATGGTCCAATCACCCCCAAGAATGAGTGATACTCCACTGTGTCCAGTCTGGTCCCAGTTAATTACCAACTTGCCTGGAATTTGAATGTTTGCTTTATGTATCGCTCACCAGTTTAAGAAAGACCTCCTTTATTTCTTCACCATGCTTTCGCGTTTTAGGAGTATCCTTGTCAACTGACGTATTTTCTGCCTCGTTTTCAATTTTACTTTCGCATGGATTTGGCAAACCGGGCGTTTTAGGTTTCGGAGAAGTAAAGACATTGTGGATGAATTACAATACAATACTGAATTACAAAGATTAACACCTCGTTATATAATATAATGCTTACAAGCGGCCATTTACCCAATTTCAGTGAGACCCTTTACCTGTTATAACACTAATCATTTGATCTGGCAGAATGCCAACGCGATCAATTGGTCGTCTTAATTTGTAGCCCAAGTCTTAATTGATAAACTATTCAGGACTAATTAAGCCCATGTCAAGGTAGCCTACCGACAGTTAATATTGCTTATGCATTGACTGTAAAAACAGGATTTATTGATAAGTAATAGTGGTGTTAGAAAAAGGAAAAAAAAAAAAAAAAGTTTAATCAAGGATGCACGAAATATTAATTCCGCAAACACGGTGATTTTTCTTTAGCGCGAAAAATTACACCCCTCGAAAATAAAGTATTTTACAGTATGTTAATTGGTATTTGTCATCTAACAAATTATATTTATCCTATAACACTATTCTATTACAGCACTAAAGTGGCATCCATCGGTAATATAACATCATCATCATTAGGACAAATTACTTTGAGGTAACACACTTTAAACTGAATCTTATGAAACGTAACGCTCAGATATACAGGTATTGATGGCTCATAAACAAATGAACCATTCACAGCAACACACTATTACCAAGACCTTGACTATTATTAACCAGGTTAATACGCTAAATTATCACATAAGTTTATGACATGGATATCATGGACAAGTTATAGGATATTTATAATATATATATATAAACACACTGTATTATATCATTAACAAACCCTACATATCCTATCTGCACATCGACAGAGAAAAGCTTTAGTTTACTAAAAACTAAAACTAAATAATGTATGTTCCTTTCTGACATACTTAATAAAAGTTGGCCAAAATTTACAGGTTTATCAACGTAAGCCAGCAACCAGCTTATTTTGTTCAATTATTGTAACCTCGGTCTTTTTTTTAATATATATTTTATTTATTACATACTTAATTACTTGTCTTTGCATTGCTCTCAATGAACATATCCATCAATCAACTGTTTCCCATAAAACATAAATATCACCAGTAATATTCTAACCTAGGTTTGGTATGAGCATCTTTTTCAGCGGGTCACCTTCCTTTCCTGACAAAATGATCTGCCGGAGTCTGGAAGCAAGAAGCAATATATTATTCCACATACCCAGCACACAAATATCATGCAACATACCTTAAAATTATATCTATATCTACAATGACATTGTAAAGATTTTATGATGGGACCAAAGGCTCTAGCAAGAATAGGAACAGAATGTTTGGTTAATGACACCTATGCTTTAGCATATGGCTTTATAATGCTGGGGACCACATTCCAAAATCTGAGGTAATCAGAAGTCTGTTCACATGATTGTGAAATAAAGAAAGAAAGAAATGTTTTATTTAACAATGCACTCAACACATATTATTTATGGTTATATGGCGTCAGACATATGGTTACGGACCACATACATTTTTGAGAGGAAACCCGCTGTCGCTATTTCATGAGCTACTCTTATGTCGATTAACAGCAAGGGATCTTTTATTTGTGCTTCCCACAGGCAGGATAGCACAAACTATGGCCTTTGTTGAACCAGTTATGGATCACTGGTCAGTGCAAGTGGTTTACACCAACCCTCTGAGCCTTGCGGAGCACTCACTCAGGGTTTGGAGTCGGTATCTGGATTAAAAATCTCATGCCTCGACTGGGATCCAAACCCAGTACCTACCAGCTTGTAGACTGATGGCCTAACCACTACCCCACCGATGCCGGTTTATTAATAGATGGAATATATCTTACATTCCAGTTATTATGTAAGGTGCTTTTTATATACAAGTGGCAAAAGTGTGATTTATCAAATTTTAATTTATCACAATTGCATTAAAAAAAATTTCAATGAAAGATATTTTGTGTAACATAATTTTAAACTAGTAGAATTTAAAAGTAGATGACATGAATTCTGCGCTCATGGCCAACTGATCTTATTGGAGGCAGAACTCGGGATGGGTGTGTTCAAAACCCTAGTGGTATATGGGCACGTCTGTCTGTCTGTCTGGACCAACTGACTTTAAACCCCTATCTTGCCCCTAAAATATGCACTGTACTTTTCTTCTGTGGGTACTTCATGCTGTTTGGCTACATCCAATGGATATGTTTCTCGGACTGCAAAGCGAACATCTTGGCTGTTATCTGTACGTGGACGCAATATATTCAGAATGGTATACTCACAATCTGTCAGTATGATGTTTCCCTAAAATAGAAGGAAAAAAAGTAAATGTTTTAATAAATTTGAATTAGAGCGAAAATCACTGATATTTTAAAACGTTAATATCAGTAAAACTGTTGTAAGGACAACAGACACAAAACAGTAAACGGATTTTAAAGAACAATGAACCTAGTAACTTGTTTTATGTATTCATTGTTGAATTAATTGTTTCATGAATATATTATATATATATACACATGTACAGGAAAATAACCTTCAATAAGGTAATACATCAAACAAATTATTTTTTGATTTTAAAATTTAAGGCCTTTATAAAAATATTCATTTATTAAAAGCTATGGACGTCAAGCATTTAATAATTTTGACATTAAGACTTAGTGAGGAAAACTGCTAAATTTTGTCATAAGTAGCAAGGGATCATTTATATGCACCATTCCACAGACAGGATAGCACATACCACAGCCTTTAATACACCAGTCATGGTGTACTGGTTGGGGCAAGACATAGCTCAATGAGCCCACTGAAGACATCAAGTGTGCGAGTTACCATTGGGCTATGCCCCTCCTCGATTAAGTTCAATGCTACAATCATGTAATGCTCCAACTGGCAACAGTGGATGCAGTTTTCTTCCCATAACAAAGCATATAACCTGCTACTTTAACATATTTTGATACATGTCACTGAATGATTGATTAAATGTTTATTCATTGGCTTGTTAATTTTGGTATTGAAACTGATATTACTTTTGAAAGTAATATAGCTGTTCCCTGTTATGCAACAGAATGGACACTTTCATGGTAAACTTTTACCTAATTATAATAATTACTACATTACAAACAACTTTTAACAATATCCCAAACACTCACAGAATATTTTACTTAATTACTTATTTAAAAAGAGAAAACAGACACAACACATGGTAAAATATGGTACATTTTGTGGGTTTTCCCCACTGTTGTTCAAACACACCCTATCATACAGCTCCAAAACCACATGGTATGCAGCTTCTGCTGAACCAAATTGAAGGTCGACAATCCGATCCACTCCAAGTTGTCTAATCGTTTCGAGACGACGACCCTTTAGGTGTTTTCTCATCTGAAATAGAAATAAATTGACCTCATTATCAGACAGACAAGGCCTAACACAAAGTGACTAGAATAATACCTAAACAGTTTAATAAAAGTACAACACAAAATATTATAAATTATTAGAATTAATCACAACCACTGCTGGAATGATTACTTTTATCAATCAGAGGACGCATGCAAGAGTAAGTACTGTTTAACATCTCATCCACATGTACATAATGCATTATTTAACCATTACTAATTATTATAAAGTGTGACTGTACAAAGATGTAGGTAAATATATACTTATGGAAAAAGGTTCATGTACACCAAATAAAGTCTCACCTAGTATCAATAGTAAATCATATCTTGAAATCAATTTGATTTCCCCCTCAATACAATAAAATTTATACACTTTGCAACATGAACAGGAACTTTTTCCTCTTTTAAATTTAAAAAATTGATTACCGGTAATGAACAGGCTATGTATAAAGATTTTGAACATTCTTTTATGTTTTCTAATTCTATTAAGTATTGTTGGCAGAGTATACTTACAAGATACTGAAGTGTAGATGCTAATAAAACGGGCTACTTTGAGCACAAAAAAATCTCAATCTATTTTTATCCTTAATGTGTAGTAGCAAGTTTTATTCCTATTTTTACTTTTACCAAGTATAACAAACTGTCATACAAAATTACATGCTACACATTTCAATTGTATAAATTTACTAAGCGATCTTAGAGCTAAGATCATAGCATTATCACTGCATAGCTACATAATGCACTTAAGGTGATTTTAGCACTAAGATCACTTTATAAAATGGGACCCTGGCTTATTGTTCCTGAATCTATAAAATGTGGTACATTGTTACATGCATGGTCAAGGTACATATATGTAACTTTCTTATTATGATGTTTAGCAACAATAATGAACACAACAATAAACCATTATATTATTAAACCAATGAATGTTTTAGAAGTATATTTGTGTTAAAATGTATACAGAAATGAATATAGATTAAAGTTATTGAGGACAATTTAGTGGTACCAACAATATAAAAGGGTGAGAAAATGGTTGATTTGTATTACGTAAACATATAACAAGTTTTGTAACTGTACCTTCATTGAAAATCCTGATGGAGCAGGATTTTTTGGCCAATCAAAATCAGTGCTGTGAAGACGGATTCCAGACTCCAATAAAATGATAGCCTTCTGATCAGGTCTGTGAAAACATAACATGTTCAGCCTTTAGAAAAACATTCCCTGTCATGTTGTTAACAGTAAAAGAAACACAATTTTGTTTATCAATTATGGCTGTGCTGATGTGATCATGAATGGCGATGGACCATGTACTCCATTATATTAGATAATCCAAGAATGGTGATTAGAAGCAATGGAGATAGACATTTAAATGGTAGACTAGATGGAAATCCTAAGAATGGTGTTTATGGGTGGATAGATGGAATGATTTTCTAATTTACGTTTTGCCAAATTCCTTTTCCTACTTTAAATTAAAAATAAAAATTCTGATTAATATCAAGTGAATGTGAAATTCTCCCAAACGAATCAACATACCTTTGGAGGCGAATGAGGTAAGTCTTGTTGTCAATATCATAAACATTGGAGACACGCATGCCAAGAAATCTGCAAAATAAAATTATAAAGAAAACTTACAAGGCTGTTTTATATGCTTATTTTGAATATAGATATTATCACTTCATATTCAATTGGTGTTGTGTAATACAGAAATAGTTACTGTTAAAAAATATGATAAAAAAAAAGACAGAAGAAATGTTTAACAGTAAACATAATATATGGATAGCAAATGTTCCGTGTGTTATATTTTAAAGAGTGCATTACATGTTATATGGTACTGAAAATTTGTCATTTAAAAATTATTCAAATTTATGGTTGAAGGTCTTTCTTTTGGAATTCATTTATTTTGTTAATAGTGTGGAAAGTACTTCAAATGTGGTTCAGAGAATATGGTAGGTTTATGTAAATGATGTGCATTCCGTTTGACTGTTGATTTATTATACAATGTGTTGGAATTTGGAGCCAAAGTTAGTTCCCTAATTAGAAAGAAGGCAACATGCCTTGCATATTAAGGTTATTACCTGTACCTTAATGTGCACCTTCTACAATTATGGATACAAATTTATGATTATTAGAGCACTGTTTTGTTTTTAAATTGTGGGACGCAGGATCTTTTCCATGGGGGGGGTAGGATTTTTATTTGGCACTATCATCTGCAGCAATGTTTTTTTTTCTATCACACTTTGATGTATCTGCTGGGATTCAAACTCAATGATCTCACCTTGAGTGTCCTTCACATTAACCACTACACCATAGAGAATCACTCAACTGAACTACAGGCAACTACACATATTAGCATATCGGTTTATAGCATAATTCGGTTAATTGACTATTTTCACCCAACACAGAACCATTTGTCTGTTTAACACTATAAACATCTAGTTAACTGCACGGACTACAGACTAAATATTGATTAACTGACATAATTAAGTTGAACAAACCTAACTCCTAATGTTTTGTTTGCAATTATAGGCTGTCTCAACAATAGATAAGTTACTAGTAATCTGTCTGTCACAAATTTATTTCACTCTCTAATTACTCTATTATTTTTAGAAGTACCACCTGTGTGCACTTAACTATCGAGCCTTTGAGGCCATATTCGATGGATGTGTTCAGGGCAATCATTGTTCTACATGTATATTAATTACTTTATGTCAAGAAGCCTTAGTAATTAAAGGTTTAAAGATCGATCATCCTGGGCAGTTATGTATTTAATAAATGTGACTTGAAAAAGGGTTGCTAAAGAATGATCAATCAATTTGTCACTTGCTGATAAATACGAAGCTGTTAAAGAAGATTGTTAAAAATAATAGCAAAAAACAAACACCCTGTTATTTATCATCACTAAATTTATCTGCAATATTGTTAGACACCAATCAACAGTCATGCATGCAATGTAGATTGCCAAAGCTTGCCACATTTTTTGTGATGAAAAGAACACCAGACCAGTCATCACTGTAACTTCGAACATGGTCATGTAATTCTACTAGTACGGCACATTTTGTCAATCAACCATTCAACGGCCCAGTAATTCCGGAAACTGACTTCATTTTGTAAACACGTGCACTGATGAACTCAGAGTTCGACAAATCCGCTAGCCCGACGCCCGTGGCTAGTGGTTTTTAAGTTCGGGCTAGTGAGAAACGCAAAACGTTTCCACCCATCATCGCTCGATCGTGTTGTTTTTTATTTTTCTCTCGGCTGAAATTTCAATTATTAAATTAAATATAATAATAATCTGCTTGAACTAGGTCTGCAAACTGCAGTAACATGCTATCTCTACATCAC